>WYDF02039303.1:0-12510 GCA_009867245.2 Adranes taylori | reverse complement strand
AATTCATTAAATATCTCAAAACAAGACATATGTGACTTAGACCACTTTCATAATTATGGGCACATATATTTGTATCTTAATGTATTATTATATATTACCTCCATTCCATATGAAATGAGGAATAGTAATAATTAAGAAATTAAGTAAAGAATTTTAATAACACAAAATATTTTTTTTGCAGAGATATAACAGAGGATGGATCTGTAACAGAGTTAACAAAGAAAAAATTAAATAGGGCTTTAAGGAAGTTACCGAAAACTGGTACATTTAATATTAGCGACGTGTTAGAATCTGTTTATTTCTTCTCATAGCAAGTACGAGGTCTGTTTTGTTTTTCTGTATAAGTATTTTATTAACATTGTTAGAATATAAAGTGATAAGATCCTTTTGGACGATACGAATATTGTAGACGTGATGTGATATTTTTTACGATGTGATTCAAAAAATAAAATAAATTGAATCACAAACGATTTTTCTCTTTCGCTGACAATTGCTTTGATGAAATTTTATAAGAGTTGCAAATGTTTTCAATTTGGGAGTATTATTACTCCAAATTTTAAAATCCAAAATTTCGCTTAAACAAAAAGCTCGAGCTAGAATAAAGATCGTCCATAACCATCACTGAGTTCATTTCGATCCTCTACTTAACAAAGTCTTTTCTTAAATTTCATTTTAAATATTAGGAGGACCAAATGTATTAACGTGTTCTGGTACCGGGAAAAATTCTTTGACTATTTGCCTACAATTATTTTGAAAGCAAAATAAAATGCTCTGGAGAGCAGTTCTGTTCAGAAGATCAGAATCTTTTAAGAGGCGAGGTGTCTGCAAATAATTTGTATCTACTTGACTGCAAAGAGTTTAAAAGATAACATGAACTATTTAGAGTTTTAAATGCCAGAATTAAGAGATTTTTAACTAGAGGTCACGGTTTGGCTATTATTATTTTGAAATAAAAATTAAAAGTACAAGCTTAAAAGAGAAGATTATGGCTTAAAAATGGCAAAGACTGCATTCAGTTATTGAATTTTTTATAACTTTTCTAGCATCTCTTAGACGTCTCCGATGCGGTCAGTAATCAAAATGCAAGAAGTAAGCACTAATATTCTTGAAGCGTAACATCTTATTTAAAGTAATGGGTTTGCAATACCTACCAGAAAACTAATGTCACAATTTAATTGCAACAAATGTCTTCAAAAAGCGGCTAGTTCAAGATGTATGGATCATTTTACCCATTGTTACATGAGATCATCAACATCTTGTTTATCACTATAGCAATATTTGAAAGGCCACGACTCTACTATCTAAGTCACTAGCCGCCTGTTTGCTAGAAATGAAAATTCGTATTATGACTTATTAATTTATGATTGCAGCCAGCATTACACTTGTATTAGATGATATGGTAACGACAAAAATGTTAGACGTATTCAATTCCTTGGATTCTATTGTAGAGATTTTAAATAATGTCTAAATGATAGGAAATTATTAAAATCAGTAGTTTCCATAGGGCGAACGGAAACGAATCTTAACGTAACCCCCGAACTTTGAGGATATGCGTTTTTTGTTCATCGAGTTAAAAAGATATAATGAAAAAATAAATTAAGTAATAGGCTTCTAATAAGCCGAAGTGAAATGCACCACACTTCTGCCGAACTTGGTACGAAATATGGCGCGACCAGCCCACCTGAAAATATATAAGCGAAAATTCTATGGGAGGGGGACCAGATTTTTTACAGATTATTCTTACATGCTCTCCTGTTTGTGTCATTCCATGCTGCCATATCTACGTGTTTAACTAACCTATAACCATCATCCATATACCTTCCTCTCATAATTTACCATTGCTTTTCACACCCATCATCCAACATTTATACGTGCCACACTCCTGTAAAACTTGCACCCTCTTAGTCATATCTCTTTCACACACTGCCCACACTTCCGTTCCATACATCATAAAACTTCAAATACACACATCCAATATCATATTCCTCATTTTTACGAAAGCCCCAAATTTCCTTTCCCAAATGTTCCTCATTCTCGTCATAGATCCACTTGATTATTATACTGTTTTTTACATGAAGCATTTTGAAACAGCATAAATCCCAAATACGTTCATTTTCAATTTTATGTTCCTCCATCTCAAAAACATTCTTCCTACTATCACGCCGTCCCTTCTTTCATACCATTTTTTAGTATTTTTCACATTTATCTCCAATCTTCTTCTATCCACATACCTTTTTAGTCTCTATTATATCATTCATTTCGTCCCTTCTATTCGTCATGCATACTATATCATCTGCATAGCTAAGCGTTCAGACTCTCTCACTTCCTATATACTCCACCAGACTGTTCAACACTTCTACCAAATCCGACACCCTTGCCTCATTCCACTTTCACCTCAAACCACTCGGAAATATTTTCTCGCTTTCACTCCGTCATACAATCCTCTTATCAATCTACCAAGCTTTACCTTTTTCTCCCATAACTTTACCCTTACAATTTTATCAAATGCAGATCTCAAATCAAGGAATAACAAGTATAACTTACTTCCTTCTGCTATCTCCTTCTGCATCCTATAATTTAACGTAACTATATTGTCCGCTGTCCCTCTTCTTTCCTTCTTACATCTCTTCCATCTTCTGTTTTTTATTATAATTCCTTGAACTCTTTTCCGATATACATTCCCTCTTTCTTCTTGTCCTTTGATCATGTTATCTATACACATATCTATATCATCTCCCTTGTCATTTTGTTTCTTCATTCCATCCACCCTATCCTCCCACCATTTCTCTACTTTGCCGTCTCCTTCCTTTTCCAATGTCGAACGTATTTTTTTTTGCCACCAGTTTTTCCTCTTCGCCATCTCATATCCATAACTTTTCTTCATCTTTTAATTTCTTATAACCAAGCCAAAACCTGATTCCCTCTCCTACTATACGCTTTCCCTCGTTCCGAATTTTAGCCGAATTGTATCTCACTTTCCTTCTTGCTTAGATAATCATCAATAAATATATTTGAACCTTTTAACATTTTTTTCTTTTTCATAATTTCTACTTTGTCTACCTAACTATTTAACCGCATTAAAATCGGCCCTTTATCTCTACTTCTTAGCACTTTATTTCCTATAGTGTACGCCTCCACTACCTCTATGTTTTCTTCATGTGCTTTCTGATGATTTCTTTAACAGAATCTTTATTTACTTCCTGACCTTCATATCCTTTAATACTTACATTATTTTTGATTTTGTACCTATCTCTTCTTTCTATGTCCTAAGATAAGTTAAGTTAAGCTAAAGTTAAGTTAGTTTTACTTCCTTTTTTAAACTGGTTTTTTCTCTCTTCCCACATCTTCTCCTTTATCATCCATTGCTCCCTCTCATTAGCATATTCTGCTCTTCATTTATAATTTTTTTCCCATTCCACATTTTCCTCCCGCATTTTTCCTATCTCCTCCCTCGCACCTTTCATTTCCTTGCCTCTGATCATATGCTGCATTTCTGCTAATTACTTTGATTCTTTATTGGAGTTCTTGACATTTCTCAATCTTTTGACACCTTGTACCGGAGATCTTAGTGTGCTACAACTTCTTGCGAAGGGGTTATCCTCTGACACACTATTACTTCTTATCAAAAATTTGTCCAAATTTTAACACTTTATATTGTAAATAAATTTTTTTCATTCGGTGTTTTACATTTTATGCCTTTGAAGTGAACAAGTTCATTTTGGATGTTTTTATTTAGTTGTTATAAAAAGTAAGAGCGTCTATACCTGCACATTGTATATTAGGGTGGGTTCTAACCATCAAGGAGGTCACCTAGGAATCAAACCCTCTCTGCCTCCCGTCCAACGTTGTTTCAATGTTTTCATACTCTCCTTTTGCGTATCAAACAAGAAAAACCTTTTGAAAATTGCCTAACCGGTGTGATTATGTTTGCATTTTAAATATACGAGCACGGGATATCAATTTTTTTATAGATTGTTTACTCTATAAACATTGAAATATTTATTGCTTTTTATCTTCTCTACATATAAGTTCCCATTAAATACAAATGAAAATACATTAAAATACAGTTCTGCTCTTGTTTAGTTATATTAGTTTGTATCTTAGATAAACAATGGTCCCAACTGGTCAAGAATAGATCAAGCAGTTCTATAAAAGTCCACCCCAATTCAGAGGGCATCATTTTTGTATGTAGTCGGGCTTTACCTATCCTTTTATATCTCTATTTATTACTTACTCAAAGGTCACACGTATTTTATTTTATCATTTTTGTGTTGTGAGAATTATGGCGGACGTTCAGATGTGAATACTAGTTTTTATATTTACTTAGTTTATATAATATTCTTTTTTTTTGTCTGGCTATTAAATTGCCAGCATATGTCTTGTACTAAAAGCATAACAAAGACGATGTCTAGCCGAAATCCACAACAAGACTCAAATTATCGATGAGAGTGTGCAATCGAAGCAGAAGCCTTATAAGTGTTATAAACCGGATGTTAAAATCATGGAATAAAAGATTAGGGTTAGAAAATAAAATTTTATAAATATAAAAATTATCTACATATTGTATTATTATTATTATTATTATTATTATTATTATTCTTTAATAGCCACCGGACACTGCTTTTCTTCTAATATCGCCAACCGCATATATCCGTCCATTGACTATAGAAATAGCGTTGACGCTCGAATGTAAACTTAGACAATCGCTGCTGTTTTCACGTTCTGCTGATTCGATGCGTTTGATTTGATGTCCACGTTTTTCTAACGATTTCAGAATCATAGGACTGAACCTATTAAAACGCGAAGATAATTAATTGCATAGAAAAGAGTTTTACACTTTAGATATTGTTTAAATTTGCCAAAAGTGTTAGGTTTTCATATCTATTTTACAAAACAGCTTTACAAAATAAGAAAATCAGAAAGTAGAAGACTACAAGTACTGAACATACGAGATGCTAATTAAAAAAGTTATCAGATATCTCAAGTTTTACATTGTATCCATATGAAATTAAGATTACGGAACGACATTGTAGCTGAGAGCAATTAAACGATGAAAGTCTTCTAAACTGTCAGTCGGACAATAATCAAGTAACAGCCGGTAGGTCAGTTCGTCCATTCAGATAACTTAGTTCGTCATCGTTGTAATGCAGCAAGTAATTCACTCCCTTGACATCACCCCGCACCGAGTCTGCTATCCAGAAACTAACACTGTGGAACGAGAAAAAACCATGATCTCAAGCCTCGACTAGCAATTCTTGTAAACATCACTGAGTCCATAAAAGTTAGCTCCAACTTAGTTCTCGATGAATACCGTAAAGAGTTTGAGTACCAGGTACTTGTCCGCGTATTTAGTATTCAGTCGCGAGTTACGAAAAGTAGATCCAGGTCCAACTCATCCAGGACTAAGTGCAAGATCAACGAAAGAACGCCGTCGTCGACCGAACTCGCGATACAGGCGACAAAATATGGGTACGTAGTCATTCTATCAGTCGAGCGGCCAAAGGATTCAGCTCTAAATTAGCACCACGGCGCGACGGACCCTACGTTGTCTTACAACGTCGAAGAGCGACAACCTATGAAGTTGGATTTTCGGAAGACCCATCCAGAATTCTTGGAGTATACCACACATTCGCATTGACCCCAATGAACAACTTTCGATCCGTAAACGAGAGCGTCCAAAGAAGTCCAATAAACATCGCTATCGTTTTACTGGACTATTGCTGGAACATCTTGTATAGAGCGGGACCATGTATCGGTGCAGATTAGTAAGATAAGCAACCAACGTAGCATTCACCCTATCTGTAACTTAACAATGAACATTGTCCCAACGAACCGTAGATCAGCTACTCTCCAAAAGAAAGAGTTGTGCGTATCATTTTACTATCCGCATAAAGTCTCTTATGTTGCCGCTTGCTTAACATCGAGTATCAAGTATGCGATATCTGCGTGCAGTCAAGCCAGCTATACCACACGCGATCTTATGACTACGAAACGTCTTTGCGCTTGCACTGTTTACAGTCGAGCCGACATCAATATATCATCTTTCCTGTGTACGCAACGTTTCTGCTCTTACACTGGTAAATACGAGTCGAGACAGAAATAATATGGAAAATCGAGCTAGTGTTCAGTGGATGCGACCTTCGCCAATTACGTTCTAAGAAGAGTATTGCAAGACCATTATCTTGTTTAGCATAATAGAATTTAATCATTTGTGTATAGTTGAGATACAAGGGTTGTCTATTATCTACAACGAAACACTAAGCATAAAGCTTTTACTCTTCATCAAGTATTACACAACATTTAAGTATCAAGTACGCGATAGCTGCCTACAGTCAAGCCAGCTATACCACAATCAATCTTTATGACTATGAAACGTCATTGCACTTGCACTGTACACCGTCGAGCCGACATCAGTATATCATATTTCCTGTTTACGCAACGTTTCTGCTCTTGCACTGGTAAGTACGAATCGAGACAAGTTTCTGCTCTTGCACTAGTAAGTACGAGTCGAGACAAATAATATCGGAAACTGAGCTACTGTGAACCGTTCAGTGGATGCGACCTTCGCCAATTACGCTCTAAGAAGAATATTGCAAGACCATTACCTCGTTTAGCATAATATAATTTAATAAAGTTGTTTATAGTCAAGCTAGCAACACCACAAGCAATCTTTATGACTACGAAACATTGTTGTGCTTTCTGGCCGACTGCAATATATCATCTTTTCTGTGTGCGCAACGTTTCTGCTCTTGCACTGGTAAATACGAGTCGAGACAGAAATAATATCGAAAACCGAGCTACTGTTCAGTGGAAACGTTATTGCGCTTGCACTGTTTACCGTCTAGCCGACAGCAATATATTATCTTTTCTGTCTACGCAACGTTTCTGTTCTTGCACTGGTAAAAACGAGTCGAGACAGAAATAATATCGAAAACCGAACTACTGTTCAGTGAATGCGACCTTCGGCATTTGCTTTCTTCTTAGAAAGGGGTTGTATAGTATCTACAGCGAAAAAGTAAGAATGAAGTTGGAAATATGTTTATTGTTTCTCAAAAGATTATGCAGATGGTCGATATATTTTTGCATACGTTGGAATCACTTTTCGTAACATTTTTTTTTATTATTAAATCAGATATGAGCGAATCATGTGTTTTAAACGCATTAGGGGCCTCTTCTCGTGTGGAAAATTGTTGTACAGGCTGCTTATTCTTCACATTTGGAATAAGAAGAAATATGACCCATCTATTTGATATTTTAAATGCTCAGAATAGCTAGTATTCATATAAAACAAATTTTAGAATTTCAATAACGTTCGAAATAGCCAGATGTTATACTGATGGAAAATGTCGACTTATATCAACTCTTAACTAAGGTTAGCGATTTCTAATTTTATTTTAGATTACACTTTTTGTTTACCCTTCCTCGTACTCCAGGGACATAGGTCTGAGTTGTTGGTGTAAACGTTTATTATCCATTGCCTTTTCTAGTGATATATGTTTGTATAAATGTTCTAGCATCACTAACGATGTTGATGTAATTATTTTGAAACCACCTGATGCACCAATGATCATCCGTAAATGTTTCGTATTGGCGTCAGTTACTGGAAGAAAATATATTAAATTATAATATTTACAATATTGTAACGAGGCAATTTATCCTCGTTATGGTTTAGTTTGATAGTTAGTTTATGCGCATGATACTTCTAAAATATTTAAATATTACGGGATGGCTAGATTCTTTGAAATGTTTAGTGGAATGCATGTTGTGTGCTAGAAAAACTAGTTGCAAGAAGTGCAAATGTTATTTCAAACTTAGATGTCATATAGGTACTTAGGTGAGAATATATTAAACTATAGTAGTTTACTAGAGAAGGGGAAAAGTAGTAAGAGAAATTGATCATATCTTGGTAGGAAATTAGCTAGCCAAAAAATGAATAAATGCGATACAGCTATCACTGGAGAGTATACTGAGTGATAAGAAATTTGGAGTTGTAGATCAAATCCCTGCCCGACGGCGTAGTGAAAATATAATCAAGAATTAAATTAAAATTAATTCCAAAGAAAGACATGGATTAAGTGTTTAATCAGTATCGTAATTAGATATGAGGCCTAGTAGTATACAGTATACAGTATTCAGTAATAAATAAATAGTTCTTTTGAGTTTGAATTCTTCAAATAATTTTAATTAAACGAAAATTAAGTTTGTAAATTATTTCAAAACTGCATTTTGATGTTTAGGAATTTCAAATTTATTTGAAAAAGCCAGGTCAGGGTAGATGCATTTAGTGGTATAGATGGAGCCCTCGTCAGTACCCTCTATTTACATGTTGCTTCATTGCATTAGGTTGTGAGAGTAGTGTTCTATTACACGAGAGCATCTCGGCTTAGATAATTAATTCTAAATTCGTTGTATATGGAATTAGTAATTAGGGACTTAGACAATTAAAGTAAAAGCCGGTCGCGCTATAAGTTCGCAATTGGTTACATGTAAACAATTGTGGATTTTACAGGTAAAGTAAAATTAATTAATAAGGTAACTGTGAAATTATAAATTCAATCGGTGATGGTAGTATCAACAGAAACCGTAAGTAGAATAATTTTATAAATAATTTGGGATAATTCTCAATTCATTTTGTTAAATTTTTACCTTTCTTGTAAAAAAACATAATTGACATTCGAAAAAATTAAATGCTTAAACGAAGTGACTAAATTAAATGCTTAACAAAATTATAAAATGCTAAACTAAAACTCTACATTTTGTACCATAGTATTTATTCCTTTTATGACCATTTTTATATTCCGTATGATTTATTGTAAATATAATGATCGATTGTACTTTTTATGAAATATACGTATCTATCTATCTATCTATTTAAGCAGCCTTGAGTAAAGAGAGACGATTTGTTACTTATTCTCTCTTGCTTCCACGGACAAAATAACTTATTCATTTATTGCAGATTCCATTTTTTGTTTTTGTTTCTTGTGTTCTTTTTGAGTACTGTAATAAGTAGTTGCGAACTGATCCTATCACCGGCACCGCCAAGACCTATTCCAAAATTGCTCAAAATGGTAACCGTTGGTATTTTGGGGTCTAACATAAATAGTTTGAGCGTTTCACATATGTCAAAAAAATGCGATATGGTGGACGACAGTTAATTTCCGGTTGTTCGCAACTTCTGTAATATATCTATTTTGGTTTCACCACAACCATAAACAATATATCATTTTGAAGAGTTAATTTAAGAAGATTTAAGAAGAGGTAATTTAATTAGAGGTACTTTTGAAAATAAAAAGGAAAGAGTAGTTCATTTTCAACTCAACTGCAGAAGAGGAAGTGATTTCAACTGCGGAAGAGGTAATTCGAAATAAAAATAAAATTATATACCTATTGTCGGGACCATACTAGACATTGGATATTTGTACGGTTCAATGTAATTTGTTGGAGTGTTTCGCCACACATAGTGATGGGGCAGGGAAAAATCTACCATTTCGTTATTTAAAACTATACCAGTGGATTGTGATACTAAAAGTGCTCCAAAACTGCAAAAATAATATTATTTATAAGGAAATAAATGCGATATAAATAAATAAAATCAAACTATTTAATGTGTTCATAATAATATGATAATTCAACCCCTCATAGTTATAGCACTCACAACGAAAGATTGCCCCAAGGTTGGATTCGTACTCGTCTAATTGTAAATTTAGAAGTACTCCATAAAATAAATTAATAAATAATAATCAGTTAATTAATCAAAATGTTATGTCTAAAGAGTCGTTTTATTGCTGTATTTGTATCGTAACAAATCAAAAACATTTCTTCATACAAATCGAATTATTCGACGCCACTGGTAAAGCGTGGGATAATAGAAATTAGCCACTTTCTTTCTCACCCCTGAATCTCAGGCAACAGCATTAGATGTTACATTCAGAATGAAATGGCAACCGTATGGTTATCAATAGTATAATTACGATCCTGCTTTAATAAGGTTCAATTCTGTAATATGGCCATTTCCCCCAAAACTGCAAAACAAATTTCAGATTTAATTATTTACAAGTAAACTAGTCACTTTAACCTTAAAATGTCTTTGGCACGACTTCGACGTACACAATCAGCTGATTGCGTACTTTCCGCTCCTAATTCAATCAAAAGTTCTCACTCATAGAGATGTTCGCTTAGTAAAATTGTCTATTTTGGGAGATTTTACTGTAATATAATTCGCAATTTATGCGAATTAAAATTTACCTCAAATTAATTGTACTAGTCACGGACACTGCATCACCATTTTCAGATAAGACGCAAACATGAGACGTACCATGATCTTGTGGAGTTTCATACTGACCTGCGATTTTCAATAAAATTGTTTCAATATTATTAATTGAATAATGAACTATTATTTATTGATTAGATAAGTTAATCATTTCGAAAACTATATATTGACTGCATGAAACATCCAATTAACTTATAAAGGCCAGTCAGGGTAGACTTCATCAAAACCACCTGCGTTCAGTAGCATTGTCTAAAAACTGCTTACCGCACCACGTTGGCTTGTTTAAGCGAATTAGGGCAGATAATTTTAACACTGATTCTTTTTCAAATGATTTTGTAAAGTACCATCCTTTTTTAACAAAGAATTGAGATATTTAGAAAAATTAAAAGTGTTATGTTTTTAGAATAGATAGTATTCAATTGTCGACTTTGATCTAGAAACGTCGTAAAACATTCAAAGCGTTTCTTACATGAAGCATGTATGCCAAAAATTTGAGATATGAAGACAAGAGTTATATTTTATTTATCCAGTTATCCAGGAACCTCATAAAATCGCTTGTTAAAATCACATTGAATTGTACGTGCATCCTAAAAACATTGACTCAAATTTTTTTTCAAAATTTGAAATGTCAACTTTTTCTTTCGCAACTGAATTATATTATAATTGTTTTATCTCCTGTTAAAAATCATGATTCACGTTGAAAATCACTCTGTATAATGTAACACTTGCAGAGTTCTATGGACGCAGATGGCAATTAGATGAACTGACATCTTAAGTGCGATGAACTCACTTAAGATGTTCATCTCACTTCAGATGTCATTTCATCTAACTACCATATACGTTCATAGAACTCTAATTGTTACATATGTATATTATATAAAGGATTTTCAAATTGGCTTAAGCAAACCAAAGGTGCTTCATTAAATGATTAACTTATCTAATTAATAAGATTATTAACAGTAGTATTCAAGTTTAGTAAAAAAAGTTATTTCTATACTAAAGATTTAAATATTAAATACAACCGTAATAATCAGCTGCAGAAGGATAAACCGAATCATCATTAATACGTTCAGCAATCTTCGTTCCTATATCGTTAGGATAATGATAATTATTCGGAGAACCTTTCATGTTAGGTGGTCTGAGGTATGTTCGCATACCATACCCGAACTTCCAAATCTATTTATTAGCAAATATTCTTATGATAATAAAAGGAATCTTTAGAATAATGTATGGTATCAAATAATCCTGTCCGATTTTAATCACCTATATCAAAGTTACAGTTTCGAATTAAGTGAAACTTAAATCAACAATAGGTTCAAGTCCTTTGAAGTGAATATTTATTTAAGGAAAACAGGCGGAGTTCCTACTCCAAAATATTGTTTCTTTTATTTAAAACAGAATAAAATGTGATGTGTTTCGACACTACAATTGTGTCATCATCAGACTACAAAGACGATGAAACACAGGAAATAAGTTTTAAATAAATATAACTAAGTAAAACTATAAAAATTGATCAGTAATATGAACTCTCATGGAAATTAAACAATAATCATGGGGTATCGTCTAGGGGGTATTTTAAAGTTCCATAATTAAATAAATCTAAAAGAAGTTATAGTTAATTTACATCATAATATAAGATGTTCTCAAATTATTAAAATAGATACATGTGAAACGACTTATCATCAATCCACCCTTTACACTCTCATTGCAATACATTAAATTAATAAAAATAGATCTTACATTCTGTGTCGATGCCAAACGCAATAACAACTGAAGAGTATATTCGCAAATTGAAGTGTTTTATTTCTAACTTAAAATTGAGGGAGTTTTGAGTTAAACATCTTATATCGCTCTCTTAGTAAAAATGTTTTTCAATTACGTTCCAGTAGAGAAGCCTAGCAACTCACATTGACATTCAACTCTCCTCCAATGGAATTTAGCTATTTCCGTTTCGACTATACTCGCGTAAAAAGTAATATAGTTTTTCTATGTAAATTAAGATTTTAAACTAACAATATTCATTTGCGGTTGCTAGCTACATATATAATTTAGTTTTTCTTTCTAGTTTAATGCTAATTACGATTTACAACTAGCTGCACGTATTTAATTAATCCCATTATATTTCTGTTACGCGACAATTGTTAAAACCAATTTAATTCAGTAATTTAATTGTGATCTAACAAACCATAATCGGCAATAGGCAGCTTTAAAAATTTGGAATATTAATTTATTACGGACCG
>WYDF02039292.1:0-12510 GCA_009867245.2 Adranes taylori | reverse complement strand
AGAGGCTTGGAGAGACCGAGACGGTTGGAGATTGGGAATCGGAAGACGGAAAACGTTATAACCCGATGCATATATATTAAATATAATGCGAGCAGGTTAACTTCCTCTATAAATTATATTATAATAAAATCAAACTGCAGTAAAGTCTGTTATATTCGAGGAAATGTAATAGAGTAATTGTCACGAACTATTTTTAGAGTACTAGGAGTGCTGAATTTTTCTCCTAACTGTTGAATAAAATATTATTTGTAAAATATTTCAGAAATCTTTTTTGAATATTTTACAATTATCATTTATTATAACGCACTATGTTTTATTTCTTGGAAATAAATTTGATTTATTTCGGATTTCTCGGTAATCTGAAAAGTTATTCAATTCTAGTCTTCTAAGTGTAACCGCATAGTGGAGTAGCAATACAAACGATGAAAAGTGGGAAGGGAAGAGCGACAAATCCAAACACACACACTTCAATAGAACATCGTATAGTGTGAGGGAGAGGAATGCGGCAATAAGCGCTGATACAAGAGATAAGAGCGAAGGAATCAAACATATTTGCGCCGCATTCTCGTAGGTGGTTTTGTCCAAAATGGATGTCGAACTTCAGTGTAACTGTCAGTTTTTTATCAGGGTTCATGGGATTGTGATTGAAAATTTTCCACTTCTTCAGTAGTCTATATTGAATTTTGGCTAGGATGTAATCAAATTTTCTAATATTCATTGGAAAATAAGAATGGAATTTTTCCGGGTGCTAAACTCTCTTCGCTCTGTGCTCTATCTTCGCGCCCATCGTTGTTTGTATCGTTGCTCCATTATACAGTTATCCTAAGGCGGAAAATTTTATTTTCTAACTCGACTTGAGGAATAGCCAAAGAGTTTAAACACATATATTTGTAAAATAACAGTTAGATATATTGCTTTTCATACATATGCTGAATAATACATTTAATACGTTTATGGTAGGCTTCAGGATTTTTCATTTTAAATTGAAATGCTTCGGCTACAGCTTTGCCCTCTTCTGCATTTTTCTCAAAATTGAATGTTTCAGAGCTGTCAGTTAAAATTATCCGAAATAAAATAACAGACATTAGTAACCCAAATCGGGCGTACTTCTTCCATTGGGTTATAAATACATTGAAAGGATATACATTTTCCGGATCAGAGCCAAATTCAATTAAACGTTTCGATAAATGTTCATGATAGTATTTCAAATATTCTTCAATATTGTTGAGAATATCAATAGAACCATTGACGTGCAGGAAATAAGTTAGATCAAAAACTGGAGATGCTATTCCAGATGTTTGAAAATCGTATAATTTCATATCAATCAAAGTATTGGAATCATTAGGGTCCTGAAATAGAAGAAAATTCATTTTTATATACAGACTGACCTTGAAATTATCATGACTTAGGCGTCAACACAATATATTATATTGTGTTAGAGTCAAAGTGTAACTATTTATTTGTCCACATAACTTTAAAAATATTTATATGAAAATTGGGAAATAGAATTATTGGGATATAACATAATCTTTTATTTTCAAATTTGAATAGGCGATGTAGGTGCTGTGTTAATTGGTCAAAGTCCACCAGTTCCTGGAATATATACCGTTAAAATGACCGTTTTACAGTTGATGGTTAATAAATCTACAGTTCTATTTTAATACACCATTAAATTTAATATTTAATGATGTAAGTTGTGAGATGAGTGTATATATCGACTATAAGATCTGTAATTATTTGGAGTTCATAAACTGTAATTAAATTTACACTTCTTATCGAATTTGTAGTTCTGCCTATTCACCTAGATGCTTGGGTATACCGGATGCACATCAATTTATCTTTTCGTGTTTTTTCGATATCTTGCTAGAGGAGACTTACGTCTTTCTATGCCACTTCTCAATCTGCTGTTTAGTTAGCCGCTAATTTTTGCGACTCTTATTTTCGCATGTTTGTTTAGTAAATCCGATTTGTTAATTCTGCAGAATCATTATTTTGTTCCACTTGTAAGTTAACTAGAACTTTCAATTACATCAGTTATTAATATCAAACCGTTATTGATATAAACTACAATTTTTTTATAATACAATTCACTTTAAGTAGGTTACAATATTACATTAAAAATAATAAAATTCTTTACAAAATTGGATGAGAAAAAAACAAAAAGATTAACAAAAACTTTAGAAAACATTTTTTTTTTCTCATTTTGTCAGCCCTATGTTTCTTTCTCGCAACTTCTAAAAAGCACTCCTCTCCATTTCCTCTCCCCAAACCATCTGTCCGCAACTTGCACAATCCCTTTTATCCAGCTTTTTGCTCCCATCTCATTAATATTCTTATCATCGAACCCTAAACAAACTTCATTCATCACATTTACTTCGCCTTCTTATTTTTTTATTTCTTAATTCTACCATTTTCCCTTCCTCCATCCCCTTCCTCTTACCTTTTCGTCTTTCTAATCTCTTCCATAATGTTATTTATTTGTCCCGTATTCTTCACCACATGACGCATACACCTCTTACAATTCCCAGCCCACAATCTTTATTGCTCCGTCCATTCCATTGCTTCAAATGCATTCAACCAGTGCTCCCATATTTCATCCTCCACTCCACACACTCTACACCTTCTATACTCCTCATTCAATACCTAAATCCCATTTCTCGCTGTCACACCTGAATCTAGCTATTATTTTCTATCACTCATATATTCATCCCCGATCTTAATTATTCCGATAGATATATCCTGTTATATCTACTTATTCTAATTCTTTCTTACCTCTATTGCATTACTACATCTTCACACTTCTGTTCAATCACCATCTCACATTTCCATTATATCATTCCATCATATCACTCGCATATGATCAGTCACATCTCCATATAAACTTCTTCTTCTTCTTTCTCTCACCCATTCATTCTTTTCTGTCCTCTTACACTCCATTGCTAGCTCATATACTTTTTAACAATTCTCTCATCAGCATCACCCATCACTTTTCTTTCGTACCTTCCAATTTCTAACATTCTGTTCATATACTTCATTAGCATAGTTTCCATCAATTTTCTTTCTTTTACTACCCAGACGTCCGCACCATACAACATGATACTCCTGACACATACTCTCAAAATCATCATCCTCATACCTACTGAAACTCCCAGGTCCTCTTTCAATACATAACGCATCCTTTCCGCTACTACCTCCACTTTCCTGGCTAACATTCTCACATGATCATTTCCCGACCCGTTCCTGCCTATTACATACCCTAAATATTTCATACCCTTTACCTTCTCAATTATTATCCATTCATTAAAAACACGTCTTTTGTACTATCCCTCCCACCTTCCTTACACACCATTACTTTCGTTTTATCCACATTCACTTCTAACCCTCTTTTAGCCATATACTTTTTAACTCTCTCTATGACTTCCTGCATTTCCTCTCTACTATTAGCCACACATTCTAAATCATCCGCATATCCAAGAGATCACATTCTTTCACCTCCTACTAATACACCCCTTGTCTCCTCTCTTCTCACATTAACACATTTTCTAAATCCGATACATATATCTTAAATAGACTAGCACTCAACGGACATCCTTGTTTCACTTCCATATTCACCCTCTGACACATATTTACCTACTCTCGCGAGAAATTCTGTACCTTCATACAAATCTCTTATCCTCTCACACATCCTTGTTGAGTAGTATATAAGTTATATTTATTTGAACATTCCTCGTATATTTAGTTAAAGTATTTGCATAATTACTTTAAAATTAAATACATGATATGGAAATTTAATTGTTCTATATAAATTATTTTGCGTACATTTCAATAAATTGTTTTTTAAATAGTTTTAGGAGGTTATAGCAAATTCCAAATATATAAAGCATTTTTTATTATAAAACAATTGAAAAATTACAATTATATGTTGATCTACAAATATTTCTTTTAAAATTGTTGTTTAAGTATATTAGAATGAATAAAAACAGTTACTAGCGATAAGTCAAAAAATTAATTAATAACAATCTTTAAAAGCATTCAGACATTAAATAATTTATAAGTTTACATATCAAAATCTTTATGACTTAAGTTCTTTAATCATACATCCTTTTTTTCACACTTGAGTCCTTTACCATATATTCATTGAAACTTAGACTTGTGCATTTTACCGATTGTGTTGTTTAATTAATACATATAGTTTTATAAATAAACAACATTAATTTCAAAATTTCAACTGATATTCGCTCAAATTAAAATTAAGAATCCTAACCCACACGACTCTCGCAGAAGCGGGTTCATTTTAGTTGATCCTTCAAGATATATGGTCGCGGGTCAACATCGTTACTAAAATAGCTACGTCACTCATTATTTTCCACAATGTACTTCTCACAACCTTGTCAAATGCAGCCTTCAAACAAGAAATACAATTTCTTCCCCTTATTTATCTCTTGATTTATTATATAATTTATAATAACTATATTATCCGTTGTACCCCTTCTTTTCGCAAACCCAGATTGCGTGTTTGACAATACTCTTTTATGCAATAATTCCATTTCCAATTTTGTATTTAACATCTTTGCATGTATTCTGTAAACACAATTCATCACTGTCACATCCCTGTAATTACTTACATCAATCCGATTCTCCTTCTTATACACCGGTACTACCTCGCCTCTCTTCCATTCCTCGGTCCATCCATACCACATTCATATATCTTGCAAATACACCCACACCATCTTCATTAAAATTCTTGCATACCTCCAAAGGCACTCCGTCCGGAACCATAGAACCACCTTTCTTTATATAGTTTAACAACACCCGCACCTCTTCCTCATTAATGGCCGCTCCATCATCCCCTAACTTACTTGATTTTTTCAGAGAATGTTGAAACATTTACTTTTTGTGGGTCTGATTTGTCATTCTGTAAGTGTTTTCGTATGGCATGTGTTTTTGGATCATTAAGTGTATTTTAGTCTAAAGACCTGTTGAAAATTTTTAAAGGACTCCGTTGGTAGTACGAAATGAGCACAGCGTCGACCTTCGAGAGATTACGCAAAACTGTAGAATGAACTCGTAATTCCTACCTTAAAAAATCCTTTTTCCTTTCTTATGTTGTGCTGATCATTGAAAACTGAAGTTATAAGATTTTAAAGCATAGGTACATACCTCAAACTTAAACATCATATTATTTGACCAACAATCACCATGAATTAGACAACAATGTTCTTCAGGTTGTATATCCATAAATTCATATAATTCATCCAAAAAATCATTAAACCTATTTCTCATATCATGATCTTCGGGTAAATTAAATATTGTTTGTAATTCTTCGCCGAGTGTTTTAAAAGCGCCTAGCATTTCATTTCGCATAATGCGTGGCATCATGAAATCCATATTTGCTATCTTGCTATTGTAAAGATCATATTTTTGATCCTTGAGAGCAAAAGATATAGCATGAAAGCGAGCGTAAGTTTTCAATATGAATTTTATTTGTTTGGGATCCATTACTTCGCCCTTAGTGTGTGCCTGAAACTTTCCAGTTGTTTTCATATTTTCCATAATAATGCTCTCTTTGCAATTATCTCGATTTATAAGGTAACAAAAAGGCACTTGCACAAATGGCTCTTTGATGTCATTATCGGATTGAAATTCTTTAAATAAGGGAACTACTTTATCATAGAAATTAATTTCGTTTAAGTAACATTCTACAAGTGGCGTTGATTCTCTTAATTTCTGACTTTTTGATACCGATTTGATTGCAATATCCACAGATTTGTTGGTACCTGTTAATAAATTTAAAATTTGATCAACAAGAAATGGATTAAGTATAGTCTTTTTTATATGGATACAAATACGTTTATTTTCAATAAAATAATCATTAACCCATGTGCACTAACAAATCTACACAAAACTAACATCTTTGTTTCTAACACATTTGAATTTTACAAAATATCTAAATACAATTACATTCCTACTGAAAAGTACAGCCTGTTTCAAAAAGAATGACCTGATTTTAAACATTTATATTTATAAGGAAGAAACACTGCAAGAATACCAATTGTATATCAAAATACTCATAAAAGTATGAAGTATAAGACAAAAATCACAAATATTCTATGTGTCCTCCATTATCTATACGAATGACATCTAAACGATAGCCGAATTCATCCCAAACTACTCTCAAGTTGTCTTCTTCAATTGAATGGGGAACATAAACAACTCCTGTGATGTATCCCCATAGGAAAAACGCGGACGGTGTAATGTGAGGCAACCTTGAAGGCCAAGAACATAAAGCGTCGTCGTGCGTTCCTGCGCGCCCTCTTCAACATTAAGGCAAGGTTCTATTGAGGAAACCGAGCATTATATTATGCCAGTGTAGCGGTGCTCCATCTTGCTGAAAGATGAAGTCGTTAGAGTCTGCAGTCAGTTGTGGAAAAAGCCAGTTCTGTAGCATTGTAAGATAAGATGCTCCATTCATTGTTTTTTTTTGATCGAAAAAGTAGGATCCATAAACCTTGGTGTCTGAAACTGCACAAAAAAAAAACGTTCACTTTGGGTCAATCTGGCTCATGCTTAACGACTTCATGAGGGGTTTCGAGTCCCGAAATATGCACATTATGCCGGTGAACTATCGCTAACGTGGAAAGTTGCTTCATCGCTAAATACCATCTCGACTAACACGGTGCGTAGACTTTCGTGGGCTACTCAGAAACGACTCTCAAATTTGTTGCACTCTTTCATCAGAGGTGCGTGGTCGGCCAGGACTTTTTCCATTGCACAAACACCCGGTTTGTAAAAACTGATTATAGCAACGACGAATGTTCTTTGGTAGTATACCAAAACGATTTACGATACGCACGCTGGACTGAAATAACTGATTTATTCTAAATAAACTCGAGAATGCAAAACGCTTTCGGTTGAGGAGACGCCATCTTGTCGCAGACTGTCAACTATCCACTGAAGGTCAGCACTATAGACATTTGGCGGTGATTTTCTTAAACTTCATACTTTTGTGAGTATTTTAATGTACAATTGGTATTCTTGCAGTGCTTTTTCCTAATAAACTATTTAAAATCAGGTTATTCTTTTTGAAACACGCTGTAGATTAAGTTGGACAAAAATATTTCCTGATACAAACTAGCGATGACAACCTTAACATATATGTCCAAGTTAGGACATGGACACATTTAATTAAATATTTTATTAATCTTATTGTTCATTAATTTTCTTTAGATGTATTATTTTCTTAAAATTAAATAGGAAAATCGTAGAAAAAATACGCAATCATCCGCCAAAAGTGTAAAATAAGTAATACCCTTTTGTACATAGCCCTTTGAACTGGAGCTTTGCGGATCACCGCAGCGGTGGGAACCTCCTGGCACTTTATCCCGCCGGCAGATCCTCACTTCTGAGGTTTATGGGATGCTGGAGTCAAATCATTAAGATACCATCTACGCAGAGTTGTAGGAATCATGGCATTAACGTTTGAGGAACTCAGTACAATAACATGCCAGATAAAGGCAAGTCTCAAGTCAAGCTCTCAGACAACGGACATCAACGAGCTGCATTAACACCAGGTCACCTGGTAATCGACCAGACGTTAGTAGAACCCCCAGACCCGATCAGTACACCTATCAACTGTAATTGTCTACAACATTGAAAGCTGATCCAGAAACTGAAAGAAGATTTTTGGTACAGTTAGTCCAGAGCGCGGACTATCGTGCTCATCAAGAAGGACAGCATTAATGCCAGTAGCTGGCAGTTAGCACGTATCGTCAACACTCGCGACGGTGCAGATGGAAAAATACGTGTCGTTACAGTTCAAAAGGCCGGAGGAGGAAGAATAAAGCGACCGAAATTAATTGCTCTTCAAGAGATGAACTGGAAGAGACTCCACCTACAACGGAAGTAGCCACTAGCCTGAAGATTACAATTCATAATCACAAGAAACAATGGAGAACTTCAACTGCACGATCATATTAATTGTTACCAATGTGGAATTGGATAATAAGAGCTAAGGGGAATCTCAGCATTCATAATCCGAAAACAGAAATATACGCTGAAGATCTAAGAGTGGCGTATGCTACCAGAGGTATCCTTAGGATTGGAGTTTCTACTCCAATTTCACCATCCACATTCACCATCCGCATTCCGTACAAACAAAGCTACGATTAATCGAGTTGTCTAGGAATTCAAGGAAAGCTTGGACAAAGCTCAAGAGGTGGCAACCCATTGCTCTGAATTTGACCTACAGCTAGAAGAACATTTACAGGATTTTGAGAACTTGAATCATTTACTACACTCCAGTAAAAGAAGAAGAGGCATCTTAGGAAACATACTAACCTCCATCTTAGGAGTAAATGACGAGGTCTAAGGATATAAGAAACCTGGATCAAAACCAACAACGGCTAATGGACATAACTAGTGAGCAATCGAAAATCATGTTATCAACCATCGCCCCAATAAATAACACTGAACAACAAATCGTAGCCAAACTAGAAAGATTCGGAGTAAAATTAAACCAACGATTAGTCACACTGTATGAAATTCAAGTTTACATCACAAGTCAAAATGAATGAAGTAAATATTTATATGCTCAATGCATATATGATCGCTGAAATGCCAAATGAATCAATGCATATATGTCGAATGAATTGCAGAATCATTACAGAGAATTAGCAGCAATCACATATAAAAACGAAAACATTTATGACAGCTTATCTCCAGATATTATCCTCAAGAGAAAAATAGAAGCTAATGCTGTACAACCGCTGCAAGTGAGAATAATGAACAAACTAATATCACCAAGCAACCTGCAATGGAATGGAGACACTTTCCAATAATTAATACGTCAGCATTGAACCTGACAAGTATCACACCAATTCCACGGAAAATCGGATACAATTATTACACCATTATGGACATCCTTACACCAGTAGTTACAGTGAATTATAATATTCCGCAGTACTTTCAATTAACGTACGTTTCAATTAACAGATGCATTATATAACACTCCACAGCAGTCAAAATGTCAATGAAAACCGTAACAGTTAACAACTACAACTTGGAGGAAAATGGTAATTGTATACTCATGGATGTACAGTACTAATGTACACAAAATAATTTCCGTTATATGTAGTGGAGAACGAGAACAGATAATGATTCATGATACGGGAATCAAAACAATCGTGGAGGGATGTCAGACAACCTGTAGCAACAATTAGCAACAATTCGTTCTGAGCAACAATTAAATATTCTTGTAGTCAATACCTTTGAGCTCCAGGTAAGCAACAACAGTATCAATCAATCTGACGTCAGTCAAGAACATGCGAGCTTCATCTTCGGAGACAATCTCAACCACGTAAGAAGCAAAGAAGAGGAATTAAATCAAATATTTCAAAAATCTATTTGGCATCACGTGAAGACGCAGGGCGTTAACCGTCGTTTGTATCTTCATTGGCTTTTTAGTTGGAGGACTAGTTATCACCAAATGATGGACAATGCTGCAAAAGAAGCGACTACGCCCTAGCGTCACTATCCTTGAGAGACATGAGGTTTCGTCTGTAGTTCAGATGGTCCAACTTCACCCGCTTCAATCTGACGTGGCAGTGTATCCAAGTTACATATTTAAATATTTTATGGAAATAGTTAAATATTTTTTTTTGAATGTTCATTAATTTTCTTTAGATATATCATTTTCTTAAATTAGAAAATCATCTAGAACACACTGAATCACATTTGTATGTTTAATTCAAATACTACGAGTATTATTATTAATCAAAATATTAGTTTATAACAATTAAAATGTAATGAACGCTGGTCGTGATAAATCAAGCTCACTTAAGTACATTTGGTGTAAGTACACCATTTATTACTATTAATTTATATAAACAATCGATGCTTAGTAGACCACAACAGAGATTTTTGTTAGCATTTAAAGTGTGCGTTTCATTTGAACCACATCTATGACAGCTCCCTAGTAATTAGACTACCTTCTAGTTACGAGGCGCAAAAGTGTCAAATAAATACTACCCTTTTGTACAATCTAAAAAGGACTAGATGAAAAAAATAGAAAATCGGACAGTATTTGTAATGTATAAATTAAAAATTTCGGAATCTTATACACAAATATATTTATTATTATAAACTTCTTCTATTTGTTTGTAATACATCAATAAATGTATTTGTCAATATTTGTCGACATTAAGATTACTAGTTTGTGATTATCTTCCGGACTAATAAACCAGCATTCATAACTCAGCGTAAATTACATCTTATAGGTTTAGGGTATTATCAATTTTACCGTCGAGTACGAACAATACACATTATGGCTCTAATTTATATTGATTATATAATTTTATGGTTTTTATCATTTATATTAATTATAAAAACAAACTCATTTCCGAGACAGTTTGTAGCTCCACATTAATAACGGGATGAATGCCCCTTTAGCTATCCTTATTCGATTTCTCAATGGCATCCCTAAATCAAACTTCAATATTAAGTATAATTGGAGTGGTTCCACCAAGGCCGTACAACAGAGAGAAAGACTCTTTGGAGGTACAGGCCTACACATACCGCTGTGTTGCATAGAACATTTTAGTTCCTTTGCGAACTCGAAGACAACCGTCCAGCAGCAGCCAGTAGAGCCAAGCTACCAGCCGCGCCAAGCGAGCCATGCCGTGACAGCAGGCAGAGCGACAGTCGCCGAGATAATAAGATATTTGGTGAGCGATTTTTATACGCCATACATTGTTTTAATGAATTTTATGTATGTTTCCATTGCGTTGTTTCCTGTTCTACCCCTTCACCGACCTATTTCCTATTTTTTAGTGCATGTAATGCTAATTTACATTCACTGAATTAGCATTGGATGCTCAGGTGACAATATCACCTACGTTAACGAGGGTGATTGTAACTGATAGTGATTTCCTTTTGTTTCATTTGCTACAGTACATCTAACGCTAACATTGTTGATTTTTTTATAAAGTTTCCGGAGGTTTACGTCATCATCACCTGCTTCGGAAACTCTTGTTTCCATATGTCCTCTTTTTGAACTCTCCGCATTTGGTCAAGTTTTTTCAGTAGTTTCTATAATTTGCTCAAATCACGAGAGTGTCTCGCTCTTGAGTATTTTTTCTTATAAGCGTTTATTTAACAGCCTAATCTGTACTATATTTAAGTCCCACTGCTTTACATAACCCGATGATTCTCCTTGTAGCCCATACTATGGATCTAGAACGGAACGTAGAAACTAATTTTGTTCCGGCCGCTAAAATCCGTAATACACCTCTTTAGTGTCTCTTTATACTTTAACTTATTCTAAATTAAAAAGAGTTTTAAAGTTCATAGTGATTGAAAGTATAAAACAAATACAAACAAAACACTTTTAAGAATCTTGTGGAGAAATTATTTCTTGAAAATATAAAACCAGATTTACCTTTAATTTGAGCGAAATCAACAAATCCGGAATATCCTTCACCAGCTGCATTACGGAACTGATGCACCAAAACTGGATTTTCAATATTGCAATCAACAGAAACTTTTTTCACTATAAGATCAAGATCTAAATGCTCTATTAAATCCATTAGTATTTATTAAAAGATAATAGAAACCCTATCACATTAAAAACGTAACGTCAAATATATCAAAAATTTTATTCATAAATGTTCATTTATTATATTTCAAATCTACTTAAAACTAATCTACGCTGATTATTATTACTATATTACATATTATTACGCAATGAGTTGTAATTTATGAATGCGAAGGTCGGCACTTAATATAATAAATACGTTGTAATAACGCGATTCTCATTTATCTTATGCTTTTATTGGTTTTAAGGACATGAAGTAGTTAATAATGTCGTTAAGAATCCATTAATTTTATGTTATTTATAGCAGCGGATGCTTCCAATACGCTCTCAAACGATATTATTATTCATTACGAATTGAAATAAAAAGGATTAGAAGAACTTGTTCGAATTCTCTGATAATTATCTATTATATTCTATTCTATCTATTCTATTAAATACTAAAAGCATAAAAATTGAGCGTTTCGTGAAAACATGGAAAAACTGGAGGGGTCCTATTTTTGACCTTTTTAAGCACCTGACAGCTCCCTCGATAAGGTTAAAAATATTGAATTTCATCATCATTAAAAGTAGATGATGAAATTCTCTAGATGATTTATTCCGACCATTTTTTCAAAAAAAAAAACCTTTTTCAAAAAAGTTGTAAATTTTTGAAAAAATCGGAAAAAAATTGTTTTTCAAATTGCCAAATTTCAATAAGTCAAAAAAAAATGGCGTTTTTACCATGTGATTGCATTTACTTGAAGAAAAATGCAACGATACTCGAAATTTTCACAAATCTATAGATTTTTTGAAAAAGATATTTGAAAATTTCAGGCAGGAAAATGTATGACAAATTGGGGAGTCTTCTTCTTCTTCTTAGGGTGCCTTATCCTTAAGGACGTTGGCTATTACATTTGCCCATTTAATTTTATTTGTGGCGG
>WYDF02039281.1:0-12510 GCA_009867245.2 Adranes taylori | reverse complement strand
CATTTCTCGCCTCTGTTTCATAAGAAGTTTTGTATTTATTGAGAGTTTATCGTCTTTGTTATTTACTCTTGCACAGTATTCTTGCCGGGCTACTTCAATCGAATCTCTTATAGAGGTATGCAGTGTTTCTATATCCATTTCATTTATATTTCCTAGGTGCTAGCTTATGGTTCGTTTGTACTCACTACTGTTTTCAACTGTGGTCCACTAGTTTCTTTTCGTCATAGTGAGTGTTGCCCTCTCTCTCTCCTTACGTTCATTATTATTGTTGCTCTGACCATTCTATGGTCACTACCTATCGCCAGTCTATTTAATACTGTAACATCCTGCACAAGTCGCTTTTTGTCGGTGATGAAGAAATCGATCTCGTTTTTATGTTCCCGTCAGGGCTGTTCCATGTACATTTTCAATGTTCGGCTTTCTTAAAGAAAGTATTCATAGCGTACAGACCATGCTCCAGGAGGAACTGTAGTAGGGTATTTCCTCTTTCATTTCTCTCCCCTATTCCATGTTGTCCCAAGGAGAACTCGCTTTCATCCTGCTTCTTACCCACTTTCGCATTAAAGTCCCCCGCCATGAAAGAGAAATATATTGGAACTTTAGATAAGGCCATTGCAACATCGTCATAGAACGTCTCAACTTCATCGTCTGTATGCGTTGAGGTTGGAGCATAGGCGTGGATAACTTTGATGCTATATCTTTGGTTCAGTTTCAGTACCACAAAGCAGACTCTAGGGCTTATACTTTCTAGATGTTCTATATCTTTCACCCATTTTTTATGTATTATAAAGCACACTCTGCCATCCGAACTTTCTTCATTTCCTCTGTAATAGAATGTATTTCCTGACTTTAAGCTAATGTTATAACATTTGCAAAAAAAAAACTAAAAAAGTGTTTGTTCACATATCAATACAGAAGTTGAAAGTTTTTTTAGTTCTCATGAAGGGGAAGGGTCAATTCTTACCTTGAAATAAATCAACTATTATAAATAATTATTCATTTTTAATAAAGGAGTGTTTGGAATACTACTGAATTTCATTATCATCAAAATTATTGAAGTTTATTTTGCTTTTTATAAAAAATTTCTGTAGTTAACATAACATTAGAGAAATTTCTATTTATTTACTTTTAAATAAACCGTTTATGTATCATATACTATATGTATATATATTTTATTGGTAAAAAAAATTTTAACTAACTTTTCTCGATATTTTTCAAAATAAGTATACTACAGATGAAACTACACTTATGTTTTAAATTAGTAGATATAAAAAGTAAAATAGAAACTCGCTAATTGACGAGTTTTAACTTAAACCAAATTGATTACGAGCAATTTGTATATATTGTTAATAGCATAAATACAGCTGAAAATGACACTCATGAAAATAACTATAAATTTAATTATGTAACGGAGGTGAGAAAATACTTTGTTACACTTCGAAATGCCACGTGTCCAGAATTCCCAAAACGCTAACCTTCCAACTGAAATCTCTAGGTTGTGTAATGAATATTTCCATAGCGCTATTAACACTTCAACACTATGTCAAATTCTGAATGAGTGTGTCGAATTATGAAACAGTGCTGTGCATTTCAATACGTATTATAATTCGTCAGATTGATTTTTAGTTTATTACGTTTAAACTTGATAACACAAAACAAAAAGTATAATTTTCTTAATACCTAGCAAAATGGGAGGAGTAAAGCTAACGAAGTAACAGAAATCGACAGTCGCTTTCTTTATATCTTTCATATACCTTACACGTACGTAGGCGCGTACGTAGTAGGGGGTTTTAGGGTGTTTAACCCACCCAAAAAATGAGAAAAGTCGTAATTGTACTTGTTGAAATATGTTTTTCAACCAAATATTTCTAAACTCCAATATGAGGACCAAGGGATTGTTATGTTGGCGAATGCGTGCGTAGGCGAATTCTCAAAATTTCAAAGCACTTTTAAATGTGAAACACGGCAGACTGTCCTGTTAGAAATTTTCCAAAAGGGAGTCAAGAGCGGCCAAGGTCTCGGCAAAGTGGACAGCTGAGCTGTTCGCGCCATAGGTAAATGTGGAGACCCGTGTATTCATGGGTAGGCGATTATAGGCTAGGCTCATTATTTTAAACAGCTATTGTACTAATTGAGTTTAGTAGACGAGTTATAAGGTGGCAGTCCCAATTAATTAAATCAACTTTTGTTTTATGCAAAATATAATAAAACGTATGATTCCCAGTATATGAAAGATGATGTAGCGATCACATCCACGAATTTTTAAAATCTTAGTCATTATATTTTCATTATCTCCAATCTTTCATATCTAGGGACCTAATACTTCTTCCAATTTTCCGCTATAATTCTTTGGTCCATCTTCCACTCTATCTTCTCACATTCTTTCACCAATAGTTCCCATTTTTCTTCTTTTTCCTCTTCCCGACATCTTCATTTCCTCTTCATTTTTCCTCTTCTTTCATATTCCTTTACCCAGTAGCTGCTCCTTTTTTTCTCCATATCCACATTTAAACCATTGTTTTTCATGTTTAATCTTGTTAGTAAATATTCTGGTATTTTCGTCTATGTACTTATATGTACTTTTATGTACTTATATTTACAAGCACATTCCCTTATTTTTCTCTCTTTTCAGATTTTTCACATCTCAAGTCTTCCTTTCTAACTCTCTCTATTCCTTTCACCAATCATTTGCGAAAGCCACTCTTTAATAGATCAACCAATTATCTCATATATATTTTTCCCTCTGTTTTATCTCAATCCTTAGCCAACATGTACACTTTTTTCACAATTCTGTCATATACGTCTTCCATAACTTTCAGTTCATACTTTGCTCATTTCCTGAACTCTCCCATCCAAGATTTATATATGATATAACTCCTGCATCACTATTACGATCGGCGTGGATCTTTCTATCCCTATTATTTTCTTTAATATTCCTATTTTCACTAAGTCTTCTTGTACCTTTTACCGCTTACACTTCCGCGTCTACCATTAATATATTTCTCACACACTTTTATTATCCTTAATCTATACTCACAGACTCTCCAACTTTTCTTCCCACATACTTTTTTTTTTCTTTCAGCCGCTACTCTTGCTTTTATTGCCACTATCTTTGCCTGCTTTGCCCACAGCTATTTGAGCAGTAACCTAGTAATTGTTCTCTCCGTTCACCCTTAATACAAAACACATCCACCTTGTTTTCTCGCTCTACACTTTTACATACCAGTAGTTTAGTTTTACCCAGATTGCTTTCCTACCTTCTTTGGTTATAGTACTTATTTATACATTCTGTCATTTATTCCATTTCTTTTATTTCTATCATTCGCCATACCTACATACAACATCATCTGCGTAACTTAGCGACCACACTTTCTCTTTACCTAACAAAATACCTTAATCCTGCCCCTTTCTCATCAGCTCTTCTAAATCAGCCATATAAATATAAATATTAAATAAATTTGCACTCAGAGGACATACTTGTTTGATCCCCCCCCCCTGTTTAATTGAAATTATCCACACACATGTTTACCAACTTCTGCTCGTGCCGCTTACCGCTGATCATTCAAATAATTATCTTTGTCATTCTTTCCGATAACCTTACTCTGTCCGATAATCTCTCCGTCACCAAGTTATCAAACGCAGACTTTAGATCATGAACAGCTATTTTAACTTCTTTCTTTTGCTTATCTCCTTATTTATTTTGTACTTTAACGTTCCAATATAATGATTGAAATTCATTGTGTCTTTGAAAAAATTACTCTACTCGGAAATCGAACCGGAGCCTCCCGTTTGCCGGTCAGGTATTCAGACCGCTAAACTAAGCGGGGTGAGGATATCAAACAACAAATAATTTTTATATGTGTTATACACATGTATAGTTAATTTTTGATATATAACTATATAATCAAGTACGTGGTTATCAACCTTACCGTCAACCCAGGGTTTTAGCGACATAAGGTAGATGTTACCGCTAGCCTTGTTTCGTTCTTATTTCTATATTAATTTCTGTTTCACACTTTAGTAGGTAATGTTGTAATATCACGGTCTCTGTCTTGTCTTAGTTGGAGTGTTTATTCCATCACACAAGTGCTACGCAAGTCATAAATTGACCTAATGACCAATTTGTACAACCATAAACAAGTAAGATGTCAGCCAATTAAGTGTAAAAGTCTTATAACTACAAAAGTTAAGACTATTCTGTCTATTATTCTATTACTCTATAATGAAGTTCTAGACTGCCTAAGCTGTCCAGATTCCTTTTTCTGGCAAACGGTACAAGCGAAGTCTTCTGAGAACTAATTTACAAGCCATTGGTTATTGTAAATTTTTCAATCACATTAAGTGCTCCTTGTATAACTTATTAGGTCCCTAACAGTTGACTGGAATTTGTCTTGTGCTATGATGATAATTTCATCCGCGTACCTAAAAACGTAAATAGCTTGCTGTTCCAAACTGTACAAGAGCTCGTAGCGGGGATAAAACCCCAACATGTGGGTAGCTCCTCGACACCCTCGTACAGATTTTCCACTACCTAGTTCCACATGTTCTATTCTACTCTAGAGGCTAAACATTAATTCACATGGAAAAATAGGACTTTATACCACCTTATTACTATATTATTGGACCAAATATTTTAAATTTTATGAGATTTTAAATTAAATTAATGTTTTTTAAATTTTATGAGATAAACTGACACAGTTGCAAATTAATAAATATTATTATCGATGGTGGGACCAGATTTTGTGGGAGGTGCCCAAATTGACAAAACAATTAACCCAAATATTTCTATTTGAGTTCAAAGTATATTATAACTTCTGATTAGAATAATGTTTGACATCTACTAAGGCTCTCCCCTAAGGTTTCCACTGAGCAATGCTTTCAAAATGTCTTGTAAATAAATGTTTGAGCACACGAAAAGTTTTATGTTTTAATGTTATAAAAAAATTGAGATATGTATTGCAGGTTGGATGTTTGAAAAGGATGCTGGGATTAGATAGAATACTCTAAATGAAATAGTTTTTCAGGAGTTAGGAAAATATAAATGCTGGATAAGTAGAGTGAAAGGGATGGTAAAGTATTAAAGGAACAAGGGAGTAGGTAGGTAAAGGAAATAATGAAGAATGGAGGAAGAGATATAAGTGAGAATGAATGGATTAGTTTAGAATAAATGTGAATAGGAGGATTGAATGGTCGATGGATAGATGATTTGAAACGATGTCGGGAGGCAGTGAAGCAATAAATGAGGTTATAAAAAGGATGATAGATGTCGAAAGGCAAGAGAGGGATAGAAGAATAGGTAAAAGTAGATATAATAGTAAGTATATGTGAAGTAGGGACAAGGGGGGAATGACGAAGTATTTAGCATCGGAATTCAGCATGAGGGAAAAAGAATGATTGCAAAGGTCAGATGTGGGGATGTAGAAATAAATATTGGATGCATGAGCAAGAATGTATTAAGTTGATGTTGTAATGTATTAAGTTGATGCCAATAAAAGTATATTTATTTATTACTGTAAATATCTTAAAAATAAATTAATGCACGCCAATGCTAGATTTTCCATACATATTGTAGAACTACGACCTAACAAAATAGTTTGTCAGCTAACTCTCTAAAGTTAAAAACATATGTAGTTTTGCTTTCAATTATATTACATTAAGGCGATTACAGATTTAAGAGAGGAATGATTGTATTTAAAACAACCTAAAGCTTATTTTCATAAAGTTTGTTTACGCTTGTTTCAATTATAATCTGTAATTATATATAAAATAAGTTAATAACTTAAGTAATTTATAAAGTTAAGCATTTTATAAAGTAGAAGTTAGAAAATGCATTATTTTATATGATTTCAAAGTGTTTTTACTTTACCCTTTCATTTAGTCATTTAGATATTTGAACATTGATCACCCTACATATAATATGAATCAATTAATCACGCTAGAGTTGATCTCGGTAATCCCCCTTTACGAAACTGATTATCCGCCTGTTTGGCTATTAGCTGTACAGCTAGCACATTTTTTGACCATTCAACTACACTTTACATTCGCGTTTTCCACCCTCTTCTCAGTCGTGCCCTATTTTCCGAGGCACGAAATTGTTCTTTCGTTCAGCCTGTTTAAGCACCCCAGATAGATAAGTTTGACAGCATCTATGAGGAGACACAGAACGTGATATAAATGTTAATTTTTTAATTATACGTGAAATTATGTCACATGAAGATTTATAGAGCAAAGTTTGAATAAACTGATAGAAAGTAGCAAAAGAAATTAGTGGTAATTCTAGTACATAAAGAATTTTTACAATATGTTTTGGAATTCTAATTATAGATCATGATGTCGGCAGGAATAAGAATTTTTATACTTAATTCGTATTAATAAATAGGAACTTATTCAGTATCTTAATGTATATATGTACCGTAGCGCTAACCTGCTCCTGCTATCTGGTTTTTCAGTCAGAAACACCGTTAGTAAATTTTTACAGTTTTTTCTATGTTATTAAAGTAGAGGAGATGGTGATAATATGAGAAACATTGATTTAGAGGCATCATATTTTCCCCATAGTCTGAATGATTGCGGTTTAGGACAGGAATTTTTTTTCAGGAATATATTAATATTTTAATAATAGAAAATGAAAGGAGAATGTGGGAAGAGATAGAACTAAAGGCTTAAAGAAAGAAATGGAGATTTGGAAATACCTGAAGGAAAAAGGGGTAACACGTAAATATGGGGGTATATATGTGATATGAGTGAAAGATGTGGAAAATAAATGTAGAGTTATTAAGGATAGAGATGAGGCGATTGAAAGCAATGGGATAGAGAGAATCGAACACTACAGTATATGTGGAATAGTAGAAGAAGATGATGCTGAGGTGATACCAGAGAAGAAGTAAAAAGGAAATAAAGAGATTGAGGGAAAGAAGCGCAGCCGATTTGTGAAAATTCCAACTGAGGTGTGGGCTTATATGACTGAGGATCGAGTAAATGAGATACTGTAAGATTGGAAGAGAGGAGAGATAATGCATGTATTTAAGAAAAGTAATAGGATGGAAGCAGAAAGTTACAGGGAGATAACCATCATGAATGGTATATACAGGATGTTTTGCCAGAATTGTTAGTAAAAGAATTATGATATACATAAAAGAGAACAATATAGTTGATAGAACGCAGAATAGACCGATGAAAGATTTTCAATAAATCTTTCATCGTTTCATCGTTTTCGTCCAATAGGTGTGCGAATCCCGGATCACTAGCATCACAGTTCAACCACTGTGTAATGTTCTCTTCGCCGATATTCTCTCCTCGTGAAACTGATTTCACTAAGTGTAGCGGCAGGCAGGTCTTCATTCTCTTATTCACAAATGTTTAGGTTGTCATTTGATTCGACATTAGGCTCCATGACTTTTCAAGTGTTGAGGATTTGATTAAATCCCACGCAGACGCAGTAACTTTCCCAAAACTTTTTTAGGTGACACCTTTCTTCAATTTTTGACATTAGCAACTTTGTTCTGCTAGTTCTCTTCATGCTTGAAATTACTCCCTGATCCATGGGCTGCACTAGCGCAATAACATTGCAAAATTTTATAACTTTGCAAAATTTTAAAATCTGAGATTTTTACAAAAAATTTTTTTCTAAATTTTTTAAATTTAACGATTTTACCCAAAAGCATTAAAACTTTAGATTTTAGAATTTTTTATAAAATTTAAAAAATCGATTAATTTTACCCAAAATGTAAAAAAATGTATCCCCACAATTTTGATTTGACTTTTTCAATTTTAAAATTTCTTTTTAAATTTTGAAATTTTAAAATATTTTAAAATCAGATTTTTACAAAAATTTTTATTCTAAATATTCAACATTTAACGATTTTGCCCAAAACAATCAAAATTTTTTAGAAATTTCAGATTTTAAAAATTTTGATAGAAATTTTTATAATGTAAAAAATCGAGTAATTTTGCCCAAATCAATTATATATTTTTCAAATTTTAAAATTTGAAAAAATATTTATTAAAAATCTAACAAAAATCGAGATGAGTAATGGATAACATAGGAGTATTAAATATGTGATGAATCATGAAATTTAGCAAGGAAAAAAGCTATATTTAATATATTTTGACTTAAGGCAGCATTTGATAATATTGAGAGGGAACAAAAGGGAGAAGTTCTGATTGGTTCGATATAGAAAATGGAGTAATACGGGGGTGTCCTTTAAGTGGAATGTTATTCTATATATATTTGTCAGATTTATAAGAGGTTTTGAAGAAAATGCAAGCTGGTAGGATAGAAATAGGAAAAAAATAAGGTCATTAGGATAAGCGGATGACATTATATGCATGGTGGATACGAAAGAGTAGATGAATGAGTTGATTGAAAAAGTGAGCAAGTTTATGAGCAAAAAAGGACTGAGAGTGAATGCATAAATGCAAGAGTAATGGTAAGCAAAAAAGGGAAAGCATAGCAGAGAGTATAAATTTTTATTGGATAAATTTTTATAGTGGTGAAAAAGGCAAAAGAAGCTCTGAGGAAATTAAGATGTTGTGGGCTAGAAAATTTGGAGGCTCAAGAAACATGACGTTGTTGATAATGGATGTATGTGTTATAATTGTTTTGTTATATAGTGCTGAGGTGTGGGGTGTATAAAAGGAAGTGGAAATTCAGAGAGTTATTGTGGGTGTGCTTAAATGAATATTAGGAGCTCAAAGATCAACGCCAGCAGAAATTGTGAGGAATGAATTTTGACATTTCAAATGTTGGAATAAGGCATGGTAGAAGTAGTAAAATATGAAAGAAAAGTAATGGGGGATGAAAGTTATAGAATTGTAAAGATAGTGTTTTAGTAAGTTGGGAAGATGAAAAGAATGGGATGTGTTGGAGTCATTCATAAGCAACCGAACGAAATCGATGTCTAGTTATCGTAGTGAATGTTGCTTCACTTAATATTATATAGATTGATATAAATCAAAACTATCTGTCTAATACTTATATATAAACGTCTAGCTTTGTCCGTCCGTCTGTCTGTCCGTCTGTTTGGAATGCTTTTGATGCTTATATATAAACATCTAGCTTTGTGAGGAGGAGTAGTATTCTGATTTGCCTGAACAACGACATGATTGAAGAGAATTTATTATTTTTATTTATGTTCATTGTGATTTTTCTTGTGCCATTTAATATGTCAAATTATATGTCAAATTTTGTAATTACATTTAAGGTATAAAAAATAGGTTCTGGATGAAAAAGGAGGATATAATGTGTTGGATATGTCATACATGTGAAGAAATGAAAATTGAGAACTTTGGGCAAATGAATATATAGGAATCGATTGGAGATAGAAAGACATTCTGCGAGAAATGCTATAGGTGTATGCTTACAAAGAGGAATAGAAGGTTGACTAATCATGGAAAAAAATAATAAAGAAAAGAAAAATGTAGAGCCAAGGAGTGACAGAAAAAATGAGACAATTTGTGAAAGGGAGAGAACAAAAGTGAACGGATATGCAGGTTATATGGAAGACATGGAGAAAACTCGGAGCATTTGTTAAATGCATGTACTGGTAGAATGGGAGTGAAATAGAAAGTGCAAGGGTGTAAGGGAGAAGAAATAAAAGGTATAGGAATAAAGGAAAAAATATGAAATGTGAAAAACGAGGAAAGGGTATTGAGGGGATGAAATCAAGTAATGGGAAAGATACCTTACTCTTTACACGAGAGGAAAAGAAAGAGAATTAGTTTTTGGAAATAATTGTATCATATTAGTTTAATTTTTTTTAGTGTACTGTTGTATTTTTGATGTTAATAAAGGTTTATACTACTACTGTATTTCAATGTGAAAATTGAGGTTATTCTAAATTCTAATACCTTCTTATTTTTCAAAAGACTTAAAAATGTAAAAAAAGCAAATTTTTATTTTTAAGAAAATGAAGTGGTATTATGCGAATGAGAATTTTATGGAAAACAACAAAAAACCATATTTTTTTATATGGAATCTACTTATAAAATAAAATTATAATTAAAAAAGGTTTATGAATTTAAAAAATGTGTATAAACGTACAAGTTGTAATTTAACAAAAATTAAAAGTCATTTCAAAAATTAAAATGTAAAAAATACTATTCATAAAGCAATTCATAAAATTCAGTTACAAAAGTTACAGATATAAACGTCTTTCTCAAGAATCGATCAGTCCAAATGGGCACGCACAGGTTTTGCACATCATATACTCGATCCATTGCTCACCAGGTCGAGGTATTTTTTTCTCATTTGCAAGCTCAAGAGAGTCTTGTAAGGTGAATTAATGAGCAATACAAGGGATGATTCTTTTTGTCCAAGATTTATTATGTTTCTTCTAATCACTGAAACAGGCAAAATATCTTCCAGATTAACAAACCTGCTTGTGCTTGATTCTGGCAAAATTTGTTCTGGGATTGTAGTTGCTATAGTTGTGTTTGGTCCAAGGTGAATCTTCAAATTCTTGCCCTCCATGTACCAGATTGGCAGGTCTGACAACCTCGACATCCAAATTATCCCTATTCTCTTTTAAAGCGTTGCCATTTTCTGTCTCAATGCAATCAGTTTCTGAGAAAATCGATCTATCAGTTGGACAAAAACCAGTTGTATGAAAACCATTAACTGCAAGTTCACATGGCATAACATTTAAGTAAACCTTGTTTAATCATTCAGCGATATCATAAACAGCTGATCACTCTAAGACACGCGTTTCAAAAATTATCTAATTTCTTCACTGTCGTAGAATTTTAATGGGCCAATGAATGTCTTTGGCCCATTGTCTAAGAGTTGTATTTTGTATGCTGTATGTGGGGACAAGTAAATGATAGTTACATGGTTTTCCCATGATTTCAACAAAATAAGAAAGATGATAAAGACTGGAGGCTCAGTTGATGGTTTACTAAATTTCATAAAAGGAGTAAAGCATTTAGTGGAAAAATAGCTTTGATTCATCCGCTGGATGACCTCCAATTGACCCTGGGGGAGCACTCTTCACGAGTTGGCTTGATCAGTTGATTTATAAGAAAATAAGCATAAAGGGAACATGTTCATCGCCCGCATTCATATTACCAATCAGTGTGACCCATAAAAGCCCGTAGAATATTTTCCCTCAACAAAATATATTTCACCAAGTCTTCTTCAATGTCCTTGGAAAGAATGAGTGGCCTACCCAGAACGAGAGATAGTTAAGTATTTCTCTTCCAACCGCTCTTTGGAAGAGCTCTTTTGCATTTTTAATATTGTATCCTATTTGTGTTTTGACTTGATTAATCTTGACTTGGTTTGTATTTCTATATTTCTTCTTCTCTTTGATGAGTGTAATTATTTCCATAGACATCCAATATTTTCTTGGTTTTTGTTCTTCCTTCCCGACAAGTGGTTCCCCAGCTTCTAGTAGTGCTGTTTTTATATCTTTCGAAGCATCCTAGGCGTACTTTGTTGCAGCCTTCCGGAATGTTTCAGAAACCATTTGATTTATTTGTGGTTTGCACCATTTGATTTATTTGCACTTTTTGCGTCCTTCTCAGATTTAGCCTTTTTGGTCTTGGTTTCCGCTTTACATTTTTGAGTTTGATTTGAATGTTGATCAGTAATAGATTGTTGTCACTATTACCATCCACACGCGGATAGGTTCTTACGCTTTTAATGTCATTCCTGAAGCGTTTGTTAATGGACACAAAGTCAATTTGATTTCTTATTATGGTATTCTCCAGGTGTTTTTTTGGGTTTAGGTTTCCCCTTTACATGTCTAAATTTGATTTGAACGTAGGTCAGTAACATATTGTGGTCGCTATCACCATCCGCACTAGGAAAAGTTTTTACTCTCTTAATGACATTACTAAAGCGTTTGATAATGCTTACAAAGTCAATTTGATTTCTTATATGTTCTCGTTATCGCCAAATGTTATCCAGGTGTGCAATATCCTCGGAATAAGATCTGAAATGTATGTTGCTATGACCTACAATTTTTCTTGGAAATATTAAACTAATCTGTCCCCTATTTAATTTCGATTGTCTAACCCAAATTTTCCTACAATGTCCTCGACTTGAACTTTTCCGACTTTGACATTAAAGTCGCCCATAATTATAGTAACTTCATGTTTTCAATTTCCCTCTAAATTGTTTCAAGTCTTCGTAGAATTTCTCGATGTTTTGTTCATTGCTATCCGATGTTGAACCATATATCTCGATTATACTTATGTTTAGGAGATGAGCTCTTAGCTGTAAGATTATGTTTTTAGCTATAGGGAATAATATTGATTATGTATGGGATTTCGATTCCTACACCATTCGTATGTTTCTCCGTTGTAGTTCTGGAGTAAACAAGGATATGCCATCATGACTGATTTATTCACGATTTGACAATATCCTAACCACGCTTAAGCCTAACACTCTTCTTTGTCAGCCATTTTGTATCCACTGCTGGATGTAGGCCTTCCCTAAATTTTTCCATTTTCCACGGTCCATTGCCACTTGGTGCCATGTTGTGCCTGCTGCCCTTTTTATGTCATTCG
>WYDF02039280.1:0-25831 GCA_009867245.2 Adranes taylori | reverse complement strand
TGAGCAGTCAAAAGGTAGAATTGTTGTCTCATCCTCCATATAGTCCTGATTTAAGTCCTAACGACTTCTTTACTTTCTCAAAAATAAAAAATCGACTACGTGGCAAACGATTTTCATCTCCAGAAGATGCAGTAGAAGCGTATCAAAATGAGATTTCACGTGTACCATTTTCTGAGTGGAAAAAACACTGATGATTGTTTTATGATTATAAAATGTATAGAGTGTAAAGGTGACTATTTTGAAAAGCAATAAAGTATTATTTTATTTTTAGGTGTTTTTGTCTTCTAACCGGAAATTTTAACAGCAGCCCTCGTATAATACATCATTTATTTGGTAAAAAATTTTATTTGTTCCTTGTCTATATATGTGTACATTATATACAAAATGATTAACATTTTTGGTGCTTTAAATAATTAAGAAACCATCTTTATAAAGGAACTCAGCTAACTATTAGCTACCATTAACTAGTGCATTTATAATTAATTGAAATTATTAAGTTAATTCAAGACTTAATCCTGAATAAATAAATCTTTGAGTAGAGAAAGTATATAAACAATATTATGGAGTAATTGTTTTGAAAGTTTAATCCAATATTTAGTAGAGGTCATGTCACATGGAGTGCTTTTAGTTAATGCTTCATTATCGGAAACAAACGAAGAGATACTTATATACTAAGCCGATTTTGAACAAACTTAGAAAATTTAAAAAACTTTTTAGTAACACCCTGTACATTTCTTTTCTGCTCTTGATTCTCTTTAGAACGATACGCAGTATGGGGAAACAATTTTATTAGTATGGAAGATATAACCTATAATATCCTAAAACATCGGAATCGTCACTTAGCTGGATTAATTATGCTCTAATGAGTTACCACCAATTAGTTAAAGAAAAATTATAGAAGCGAATATTTAACATTTTATAAGATCCACGAAGTAATACTTATTTGAAACTTTTATAAGATTTAATTCATGTAACGGGTTCTGTTAAAAAAATATTGCAAGTTACTACTGTTATTTCTCAGTGGCGGATCCAAATTATAATTTTGGGAGGGGCTCAAACCGATCACACGACATTTAAATGCATGTTTGGATTGATTACTGTTAGTGCGCAGTTTTTCATAATTCTGTTAGATATCGGAACAATTGAACATTTCATAATATAGCTACTTATACATTTTCCCCGAGCTGCCATTATTACAAAAAAAAAAGAAACCAAAATAATACAAAAAAGGTAAGCATTGCTATTGAGACAACGCAACAACCGACTGGGTGACATAGCCTTTACTACGTAATGATATTCACACACAATATATGCATTTTCTCTCATAAATAAAATAGGCAATTTAAATACAATATTATAAATATACAAAAGTTCATTTTTTCTAATTAGTAGAAAATATTCTCTACAAAAATAAGGCACTTAACTAGTCTTATATGAAAGCAGGTACTGGTGTGTTTTTAAAGTTAATGTTCCTTTGCAGCAATCACTAGCTAATCTCATTATTATCTGGCACTCCTCCATTACTCATATTAGTATAATCCATTCGTCCATCTTTAAGTATATACTCTATGTGCGTTAAATCGTTAACAATCTTTTTCATATCATCACTCTGACAAGTTTCTTTAGTTAGTGTCACGTCCTGATTATCTACCAGAGTTGCAGAAGTGTTTCTTAAACCCCCAATGGGTACTTCATAACCGTCATTTTCCAAAACCGGTGGCAAACAATCACCGTCATAAAGAAGTTCTAGATACTTGGGAATTTCGGTAGTTTTCTGGGAATCCTGTGGTAGAAATGGTGCTTGTTCTCTATTCGTATCGTCTTCACTTTTCCATGAATTTCCTATTATTAAAAAAAGCATTAATTTAACAATCAAATAAATATTCATATTTTCAAAAACTAGTAGGTTAAATCAAAATGATATAGCAGAAGAATGTTAGCTGAAACGCTAAACATGCAGAACATGCTAAAAAGCATGTCATGTCTTAATAACGTTCGTAGTGTAATAAAATTTTTGGGTCAGTCCAAAAAATGAGCCGAACTTTGATAGAAGTACAAAGGCAACTCAAAGAATTGATTGGACTTCTTTGTATATTCACAAAAAAAAAACTACCTTCATCACAAATCAATCTTTACTTACAAATTTAGAAAATGAAATAAAAACAACATTAATCTTTTCTAGCGACTCATCCAAATAATTTAGGTCTAATACTGAATCATTTAGCCATAGGACTTAATCTCCGTCTTAAACTGCACCTTCTGTTTTCAGATAAAAAAAAGCATGCACTTCGTCTAATTTTAAGACCCAAACAAATCTTATGGAAAATATAAGAATATAATTTTAATAACTTAAAAAAAAGTATGTAATAAAGCTGTTGATAGTAAAAATGACCTGAAGCTGAAACATGCATACCTGAGTTATTATGATTTTCATCCCGAAAATATGCCTGATTTGAGATGCCATCCGGATCTAAAAAGAACCACATAACAAGACTATCTTTAAAAATAAAGCTTTATTTTTAATCCAAGCTCTGATGATAATATTTAATTCATGCGATTATAGCAGTGGAAATTTTAGTGAACATTATTTTCATAATCGTCTATAAAAAAACTTACTTTGAGGTACTGTACTTATATATTGTCCCATATGCGCTCCTGTTATTGGCATTCGCAATATTTCATCATGCAGTGCCTCCAAACATTCTAAGCAGTGTTTGAATGTAGGTCGCCTTTCAGGATCATAACTCCAACAAAGTAGCATCAAGTTATGTCTAAAATTAACACCATCCAATATTGCAGTCTTTTGAAAATGGCTGACAAGAATCGCACAAATTAGGAAAATATTAATAAATTAACTTACAATGCTTCTGGACAATCATGGGGTTTTCCTAATCTCCCACCACCTCTAACATAATGCAACACTTCAAGATTATTTCTGGCTGGATATGGTTGTTGACCCAAAGTCATAATCTCCCATAAAAGTACACCAAAAGACCATACATCCGATTGTGTCGTAAATACTCCATCCACAAGCGATTCGGGCGCCATCCAACGAACCGGAAGTAAACCTTCACCTTCCTTACGATAGTAATCGTTTTTATAAATATCGCGCGCTAGACCAAAATCACCAATTTTAACTGTTCTAGTTGTTGGATCTGTGGATGATACTAGACAATTTCTGCAGGCTAGATCTCTATGAACAAAATGCATTTCTTCTAAATACTTGCAGCCTCTTGATACGTCTAGACATATCCTTAGTAAGTCTAATAGAGTCAATGCTTGCATGCCAGCCTAAAATTTTAATAGTTCATTTTGTTTAATAATAATGATAATGATGGAAGAAGGAGGATCGGCAAAAATAGAAATCATTAATAAAATAATACTCCTAATTTTATATATAATATTAGCGCCAAAATTTTTGAATAACAAAATGAAATGAATATAAGAAATTATAGGCTTTTAACACGTTGGCGCAGGCGCGCAATTGCGTATTATATTTGATCGGGCGACATTTTTCACATCTTGCTATTATTCATCTAATACGTGTTAGAGAATTGAATTTATTATAGCAGGATCGAGGTTATGTTTTTGACCACTATAGTGCTTTTCTTATTCTGTTTGTTTGTAACTTAAAAAGCTCTGCATGCGTCTCAGGATTAGGTAAGAAATTCGCTGATCTAAATTAATGTTATAAGTAGGAAAATATTTCTACATGGTAAACATACATACAGTCCGTCCATAAAGTAAGGCATAAATTCATTACTAGCGAAATAAACATTACTATTAACAATTCCCGAAGCAGGTCATTTTTTTATTTTAATTTACTTTTTTTTTTTAATAATCTAATATACAGGTTGAACTCCCTTCGTGTGATGACGTCATCAACAGTTTTTTTAATGGAACGCCCCATTTTTTATTCAATTTCCGGATTTCGCTTGCTGAGCTTATTCCAAAAATGTATCATACGTTGCTTCAAATTGTTACATTGTAAATTTTCTTTTGTTTGTTTATGGTAGTGTACACAGTAATTGCATAACTACGTCATTTAATTAAATGTATTTATTACGTTAATTCTTCATTTATTTTGTATTTTTGCCCATCCTGTAACAATTTGAAGCAACGTATGATACATTTTTGGAATCAGCTCAGGAAGCGAAATTCGGAAATTGAAAAAAAATAGGTGTTCCATTAAAAAAACTGGTGATGACGTTATCACACAAAGGAAGTTCAGCCTGTATATTAGATTATTATTTGAAAAAAACAGTAATGTTTCGGGAATTTTTAATAGTAATGTTTATTTAGCAAATAATGAATTTATGCGTTACTTTATGGACGGACTGTGTATATACCCAATAAGAGAATAACAAAATAATGTTGATTGTTGCAAATATTTATAAAACGTAGTTATGACTCGACATCGCGACTTTACTTGACAGACAATGATAGTGAAAATTATAATTCAAAATTTGTTAGGTTGATCCAGTTTTACTCCATTACAAATCAAAGTAAAAAAAAAGAAAGTGTCGAACTAAATATGATTCCAAATATTTATATTGTTCATTCTTCTTCAACCATGTGGACAGTTCTTGAGTGTAACTTCTATTTTATAACGATCAGAATTGAAATTACAGTTGCCGATGTCGACTGGATTAAATAAATGGACGTTGGTTGAATGATACTTAGATGAAAGGAAAATAGGGTCTTCTGCAGATATAGAATTTTATCAATGCATTGTTATGATAGGATTTCGTTGATAGGTGTAGAAATTTATTGATGTTGAGATGATAAGATTTTATTGATGTGTTCCGAAGATGTAGACATTTATTGATGTGTTGAGATGATAAGATTTTATTGACACATGATGACGGTGTAGATTGGCCTCTAGTCACTGTCGCCGTTCTCGCTTGATTTATGCTTGCTGGGCAGATTCTTCTCACAATGGTATCCTTGTCTTTGTACTAATAACACGGACATTGGGAAAAAGAATAAATAATGTAAGAACAAGAGTAGAATATGATAAATATGTGGGATTCGAAAGATTCAGCAGCAGATGATACTTAACCTTTAGGTTTTGTTTTGTATATATTTTTTGAAATTTAATATATAATAATTGAATTCTTGCAACACACCCACCAAAGACATCAATTCAAAAATTGCATCTAAGGAATGCTGGCTTGGGCTCATATAAAGGACCCATATGAAATTAGCTGAGGAGAAGCAACTTTTAGTGGCGGCTCACCGGCGGCACTTCTCGTAGTAGCTGGTTCACTTGGACGTGCCTTAAAGTAAATTTCTGCTAAAATCTTCAGGAAAGGCAGAGTAACTACCAATAAAAAGCATTTTTTATCGGTTAGGAATCTTAAGGAACAATATTGCATTGCATCCCCGCCGAAATTCTATGATATCATAAGATGTTCTCCAATCAGAATAAAGTGCAAGCGAAATAGCGACCAGCGCTAATATTGTCAATGCAGAAGTCAGCCAATGAAAAATTAGTGTGTATTTGAATTGAAGAATATCGCAGAAATATTTCCGCGAAGGCAACGAGATAGATAGTGCACTTTGATATGTATTAGTGAGTATAAGCTAGCTTCCTTGATGAAATAATGTAAATGCATTTGAAGTTGAAATCCACGATCTCGGCGTAAGACCGTGACATTTGCGAAATAATGCTTCTCCGAATGAATGCAGCAAATGTGTGGGTGCCTTCTTTCGCGACCTCGCCTCGCTGTTGGCGTATATGTATGTGTGAAAATATCCTCTTTCGCGAATGCTATTTGCAGGCTGCGCCGACTGACGCTGTCATGAAATTTTTAGCGCAAACGTCAGCTTTTCACGGCATGGGAGGTTAAATATCGCAGTTCTCATTTCGTTATTAATTTATATATATATATATATATATATTAAAATCATGAAATTCTTTTTTATATCAATTATAATCTATAAAAATATTAATTCTTTAAATATTTTTAATAATCTATATATATATATATATATATATATATATATATATATGCACATATATATATATATAGAATTAAATTTCGTTAACCAATTTATACTATTCTAGAGAATTATTTATGTTAATTAATTTATTGTAATTTACATGAACTATGCTAATCCGGTAACATACGTGCAAAATTATCAGGTACGCCTGAGCTATCTGCGGTTGTCATAGCAACGATCTGTGGTCATAATATGATCCACCGGTGGCTCATGCCGTTGGATGGAACAACCGTACATGTACAAGCCAACGTCAACGTTAAACAGGATTCGGGTTAGACCACAGTTACACCGTAATGTTAGGCATAAAACAGGAGTGGCCAAGACGTCGACCGCAACGTGTCTAAAACTCACCCTCGAAACTGATGTCTATAAAAAAACACCACTTCGGAAATAAATTCCAAAGAAAACCCACTTTTTATTATTTTCTAACTATTTAATAATTAACAACGCCATACACATAAAACATAAGCCATAAAGAGAACATAAAACTGCATGTTCTCTTTATGTTACATTTCAGTTACATTTTCACCAAAAAAGTCGCCCCCCAACATTTAAAACTTTTATCCTATAGTATACTCAAAGAAGCATATGGGGAGGTAAAGGATTAAGTTTTACTGGATTAGTTTTAACCTGTCACAATGTTCAAATAGATTTTTGATTGCTTTAAATTTCTTACATTTGCTTTACGTGAAGTTCTCAAATAGGTTAAAAGATCTCCACCTTCCATTAATTCCATAATTATAAAGTGCGGATCGTTATCTAAACAAACACCTAACAGTTGAAGGATATGTTGGTGTTTGAAATGACTCATTAGCTGCGCTTCCTGAAGGAATTCCAGTTTTTCTTGATCCGATGCACCTTTTCTTAATGCCTGTAAAATTGATTCATTCGCAAAGTAATGTATTAAACATATGGTTAAAATAAGTACGTACTTTAACAGCAACTTTTGTTTCACTTCCATGTTTATTAAGACCTTTAGCGTTACCTTCGAAAACTTCTCCGAATGCTCCACTTCCCAAGAATTTCGTCAAACTTATTTGGTCCCTGTAAATTAATGAGACTATTCTTTGAAAAACTAATTAAAAAGACAAATAGGTATTTCAATACCTTCGAATATGTGGTAGCAATGTAATTTCTTCACCTGGACCCTGAGTAGAAACATATAATACATTCGTCTTATGCACAAAATTGCCTCTTCGAGGAAGTTCTCTTAATGTTGCTAATTCAACATCTGGACCTCTAACTGGATAGCATATTTGCTGATGTTTCTTTTTACGATCACAACAATGTTTACCTTAATAAAGAATTGAAATGTTTAGATCAGTTGTAGAAAAAAAAATTTTTAACATCGTTTCAAAAGCTAAGAAATACAGCATACTGAAATTTGTCAATGAAATTCATAATACAAAATTGACTTTAAAATTTATCTCAAGCCCACGATTCAAATATTAATCAAAATAATTTTTAAATTAACTTACAACTTTTAACCACCACTATAAGTATCACAACAATGAATAGCGGAATGGATATAGCTAACACCAAAAATTTGAAATCTTGTTTCTGATGTAGCTTCAACGCTGTATTCATATCAAGTCTTAAACTTTCTTCGCTTGGTTCACTCCAACCATAAGAGTTTCTAGCTAATGCTCTAAAAGCATATTTATAATTCTTGTCCAAACCGTCGATTTGCCAAAAATTATATGTTCCATTATATACTTTTTCCCATTCAAATATATCATCAAAGTCTGTATCATCAAAATCAGTCCTACAATTATGTTAGCACATATTTTTAATTGATTAGGAGACCATATCTTTTTCTATGTATGATAAATTACATTTTTTAAATATTTAGATAAAAAGATCGATAAGTAGAGTCTCAATGGAACTTACATTTCGAAAATATTTCCAAATAGAAAGTGAAAAAAAACAGAATCAATCATTCAGAAATTAAGTATCCAGGTTAGTGGGAATTTAGGAAGCAGAGGTTACATAAACAAATATGACATTCCAGATGATATTGTTTTAACTAAAAAAATAATTTAGACTCATTTCAGTCAGGATTGGTAATGATGCAAATATTTTATTTCATTTTAAATGCTCGGGCGTGGATTTAGGAAGTATGGAAGTACTGCTCTACAAACAAAATAATGATTGGTCTTTGTAAATTACTACATATATTATGAACTGTCACAAATATGATGCAGAAATTAGAATCTTGTTTCGATGTTGGAGTACACATTTTGAAGAATGAAGAAGAAAATCACATATTGACTAAAAACTTGTGCCTTTTATTCTATACGGGAATATTGGGAAACCGATTGCGATATTGTAAATATGCTGGCTATAATTTTTGTTAATATAATACATATCATATTTTGCATTCTCTCTGATTACTGAATGTTTTGCTGTCTATTCTTTTATATTGTAACGAGGCAATCTGTCCTCGTTCTAATTTAGTTCTATCGTAGATAGGTTTGTACGCCTGATACAGTTTGTGCGCTACTAGACGAACTGGTTAGGAAAAAAAGGCAGTCAGTTACAGGTAGTTTTACCGTAAATAAGTTTTACAATTAAAATGTAGAAATAATCATTTATTGTTAATTAAACTCTATTTTGTCTAAGAGTGAGCTGTGTGACGCTGTTGTCAGTGTATGTGTGAGTAGGACTTTGCGATACCGTATGAGTAAAGAAAGCATTCTGATTGGATTTACATTAATCATTGCGATATCAATTAGAAAAAGTAGGTTACAGGTTAATACATTGGATGAATGCAATTTTACTATAAGAAGGGATAAAGTAGTGCGAGAGTAGCTAATTTCCATCGTAATCTTCGTAGGAAATTAGCTACTCAAAGAAAGTAATAAAAAACACCTCTCATTGGAGTAACAAGAAATTAAGTTGTAGAATGAATCCCTGTCGGTCAGCGTTTTGAAAATAGAATCATGAACTAAATTAAATTATAATATATTCTAAATTAAATTTTCAAATAAGTATCGGGAGTTAGATATGGGGCATAGTGGAGTAGAATGTTGAATAATAATTAAATAATTCTTTAAATTTGAATCAAATAACTTAAATTGATTCGGGAAAAGTTTATTTAGTGAGATAAATTTAAATGAATTAATATGATAACGGTGTAATTGTAAAATAACTTTGTGATGGTAGGAAGGACAACATCTGTAAGTAAAAGAATTTTATACTTAATTTGAGAATCTATTTGATGAACTTTAATGCCAATTTTATTAATCTATTTGCACGTAGTAATTGAATATAAATATTATTTTGATGACTCGTTATTTTGTTTGAATGCACGAATTATAATTTTGCTTCGCGTGTACGCATTTCCTAAATCATTTTTAATACATTTTGCTAAGATTATGCATCTGTTTTATTCAAATAGCCTTGACTAAGAGAGACATTTCATTGTTGATAGGGTTGCGCAGAGTTTAGTTAAATTCATGTTTGATCTAGGAGAATTAAATAAGAAAAGTATTCGTAACGCTACCAATGGCAAAATCTAGCGTTTTATTTTAAACGTTAATGGGAATCTAGAGATTATAACAATTTCGTAGTAGGTAAATTCGAGTGGGTATTAAAGTGAATAGCATGTTGTAGTTTTTGTACGAAGGGATTCCGTAGTGTAGGAGGGAATCGCTACGTACCCCATTTAAAGTGAGAATATTTCAATTGTAAAATCTGTGTTAGTCACAATAAAGTTTATTATTTAAAAAAAAAATCTCATAGGACCAACTGTATCAGATTATATTCCCTTACATTACTCAAGTGTGTGCAGGAGACAAAACCAACGGTACACAAAGATTCTAACCATCAATTTAAAATTTACTTTATTTTATTATTTGATGTAATTTAAATATATGTCAAGAACTATAATGAGCCGTAGAGTAAGAGGCAATTTATAATGAAGCTACACGCATTAATAAATAAACCGGACAATTCACAAACAGTTCCCAAGACATTCGAAAAATATCTTGAACTATAGGAAAAATAAAACTGATCATATAAAACTTACACCTGAATTGAGAACAATCAAGGAGAATTTTCAGGTCAAAGAGAATGTTTAGAGACAAGTTTGTAATGAATGAAATATAAAGCCAGATATCAAAACATAGCCAGCAATATATGATCACAGTAGAATCAGTCAAAAAGGTTTAAAAAATGGGAAAAAACAAAGAGACATTTCATATCAAAATTGAACATATTTGGACTATTATAAATCAAGAAATCTGTTAACTATGCTAAATTTACCAAGAAGTGTACTGCATAAGTAAGACTTCAGGTAAATTAATATTGAGCGAATCAGAGAGATCCTTTTGAAGAAATATAGTAAGCTGTTATAAATAAGGTAAATAATTTTAACAGATCTTCCAGACAATATCCGTAATTTTCTATTTGATTCAGAAAACAATTGGTATGATAGAAAATGTCAGAAAATATGCTCATCTAACTCACTTGTTAGTATTCCTTTTGCTAATCTTATGTCCGCCAAGTTTTAAAGCTTCTAATACATACAACTCAATTATAGCTCCATTATCCTTAGATGCTTCCCACCTCACCATAAAATTATCATCCGAAATAGTATGCACTATAGGCGTACCAGGACGTGATGGTTTATCACCTAAAGTTTCAAATATGAAGCGCGAATCTTTCGGCCAAACGTATTCATCAAAACTTGGGTATTTCACTAATAAACGGAATTTATATTGCGTTTTTGGCTGTAGATTATCAATAGCAACTAATATGCTTTGATTATAATCTAAGAAATTCAAATCTATCCATTCGTTTGAAGTTAATAGCGAATATTGTAAATAAGCTTCTTCAATATATTCCGTAAAATTCCATAGTACTTCTAAATTATGTGATGTACGATTTACTAAAACTATATTATCAGGTTCTGGATATGTTGTAACTACAACCATATCACTATCTATAACTTCATTTGTTTGACTAGATGCTCTGACCCAAACCGAGTATGTAACATTCGGCAGTAAATTTTGAACGCGTGCCTTGTATGGAAGTTCATCGGTTAAAACTGATTCAATAACAGTCATTTCGCCTTTTTGCCGCATACCAGTTGCATATCCTTCCATTCTCCAATGAATTTCATAATAAACTAGATCACCATTAAGTTCTTCCGGTGAATACCATAGGACAAGAATCAATGTTGGATGTAGAACTGTTACGGTAACGTTTCGTGGTGTTGTTGGCGCTGAAATTTAAGTAAAATTGTGTATCTATTTGGATTTTACATGATGTCTGGTATTGTAATAAAAATTTTAAATTCAAATATTAAAGATTTTCTGTTGAATTTACCCACTTACTCATGAAATGTGATCTAACTACAGGAAACTCGTAGTCTCCCGAGGCATGTTAATGGAGTATATTAATGGAGGAGGCATATTAATGGCATGTTAATGGAGAAATATTTCGGATAATGGCATAAAAGTTCTCTCGAGTTGTTATATTTAAGAATCAAAAACTGTCAGTTGTTATTTATTAAATGTTATTTATTAAATAGTTTCCTTTGTATTATATTGTAAATTATTCAAATAATTTTCTTTTGTAGGATAAATATTCTATTGGCTGCGTAGTATGTTGTACCCTAGAACACCGTAGTTTAGTATTAGATAAACTTAACCGTAGTACATTGTTTTTAGTATTGTTGTTGGTACAGTCCCTTTAATTTTACTGAATAGGTAACATAACTTTTTTATAAAATAATTTTTTTATTCGAACACCTAAAAATTTGGCTGATGTTCTCTGTGGGATGCTTGTTCTCCCATGTCTCATCAAAAGGCTTTTGTTGATGATCATGTTTTTTGTGTAGAATTGTACCATTTGAATCTTTTTCGTTTACTTGTAGTCCGTTTTGGTTACACCAGTTGGCCATACATGCTTTTGCTTGACTGCTCCTTGCTACCAATTCTTCTTCTGTACCCGCGTTTACTAATATGCTTGTATCATCCGCATACATTACGGTAACTACTGTGTTTATTTCTTCTGGAAGATCATTAACCATTATACAGAAAAGTAAAGGACCCAAGAATAAACCGTGTGGAATCCCGCTTGCGACTTCTTTTTACTGCGAGAGTGTGTTACCTACTTTGCTCTATGAGTTTGAGGTATGTCTTTTAAGTATGTAGCAATCCATTATAGTGGGTTTTTCCTAATGCCTAAGCTTTGCATCTTCATGAGAAGTAAGTCTTGATTTACACAGCCTACTACAATCTCTTTTATTTGTATTTGTGTCGATTTCCCATTCTTGTACTCATGTTGTTGCTTTGTATTTTGTTGTCTTCTAAATATCTATGTAATCTGATATACATACATTTATCAAATATTTTGGAAATTTGGGGCTGCAGTGGAATTGGTCTATAGTTCTGCAGCTCATCGGGGATAGATGAGGCTTTATTATATCGTGAATAGATGAGGCTTGATTCCAGCATTAAGTAATGGCATTTTTGACTTCTGCTATGGTGACCGGTGTCAATATAAATTCGGTCTTTGTTATTCTGTCCTTGCGCTTATAGTCGAAATTGGTGTACTATTGATTTTCCTGGTAAAAAAATTAATTGAATTCGCCCTCTATTTCCTGTTCATTTTCTGAAATACTATAACGTGGGAATTTGTCCATATTCCTATTTAATATGATGTTAGAAAGTTTGTACATTTAATACTTGTAAAGTATGTAAATAATTCAGGATGGATAGACTTGATGAACGGTGATTATCATTTAAACTTGTAAGAAAAGCACAGGATAGTCAACACTTAGAATTTCATGCAACCTTCTATTCAGGAAAAAAAAGATAAGTCAAAAACATTTAAAATGTGTAAGAACTAGAACTTCATTATGGGAATTATAGAATAGCATTAATTTTCCTGACGGAACTAATTGTTTTTGTTGTTGATTGTAAAAATGATCGGAAGAAATGAGCTAGGTAGAAGGCTTGGTTTAGAGAAATTCGGGGGACGGCTTAAAGACAGTGAATTGAGTGTATGATGTGTTAACGTCACCGGCGGAAACAGTAGGTCAATATTGATTGGAAACGGATCACTAATGAGTGAATGAAAGTAATAATGTATGATCGTGATTGAAGGTAAATCTATGATTGCTGAATTAATTAGCGAGATAGAGGTAATTAGGCTAAGTGAAATACGTGTGATAAATGTAATTTACGATAAGAGAAGGAAATTGGTGAGAGTTTTGATGGTGAGAGGAACTTATCTCACCGAAAAAACGTTTAAACAAGGGACTAAGGCCGCTTGAAGCAATATTAAGATTTGGCGTTCCTAGCGGGATAAAGCCATGCCTAAATAAAGTGTTGAGCATAAATTAATAAATATTTTAAGTATGAAATCGTCAAATATAACACGACATTAGTAGTCAGTATTTCTAAGAATAACATAAATAATTCTTTTGAGTATGATTTTTACGAATAAATTAAATTAAACCATTTAGTAACAAGTTTATTGATCAAGGTAAATCTAAAATAAATATAAATAAGATCATGGTGCGTTAATCAAGAATAATAGTAAAAGAGTTTGTGAGAAGCGGCAGAACTGTAAGTACTGTTTGATATTGATTGGGATGTAAACTAACCAATCGGAACGCCATTTTTCTCTGATTATTTGAACGCAGGAATAAATATTGATTTATTTTATTAATTGCAAGGCGTTGATTATTATAGATTATTTATTTGAATGAACGAATATTTTATTTGATTGCATGTATGCTTTTCTCAAACGTAACAATACATTTTTTTATTTAAGTTAAATAACTTTTTCATTTTTGCTGCCTCAATTATTGAGGCTCACTACTATCGTTTAGGCTTGGCGTTACAAGTTATTGCCTAGCCACCAAAGACACGATTTTATCTGAACGGTACATCCATCTTAGGAATGGTTTGGCGTAGTGTTTTCTTCTAATTCTGTTGGGCTAACTTAGGGATTTAAATTGCAACGTTCCGTATCAATTATTAAAATAATAACTTTGCTAGAAGTAGATAAACCAAAGTACATTCTTATAAAGCAATAATCGATTTAAGAAGGCTGCGCTAACCCATTAAAATCTTCCCCTCTCACCCATGTCACGTCGGAGAGAACCATCTCCGCCTAAAAATACGTGACAATAGTTTTGCCTATTTTTAACCCTATCTTATTGAGAGGTTTTGTTGCTCTTTCTTCATTAACTATGGCTCAGCATATTTTGCTGTTGTATGTTCTCTTGGCGATTTTGACTTATTTTCTGTGATCCTTCGTAAGTATTTTCAACTTAGCCTTACTCATTTTAGCTATTAATCTCAGATTTTGAGACTCCCTTTTCAATTCTTGTGCAATCCAAGACCTTTTTTCTTTAAGCATGTATGTTTTCTTAGGAAAGTATTCTTGAAATGTCTTTATAATAATCGCATAAAACTTCTCAAAAGTTTGATTGTTATTTTGTTAAAGTTTGATTGACTTCTGTTTTCAATGTATTTTTTAAATTGTATTTTTAAAATTTGTATTTTTAAAATGTATTTTTCAAATTTTGGTTGTTTGATTGGCTGAACATGCTAAGTGTGACCTGTGTTTCGCGTTGAATTGGAGATTTCATTTCAAATACCTAATATTTGTGATCAGATGGGTAATTCTCGATAATCTGATGCTTTCCTGTACTTGCATTCGTAAACAAATGATCGATACATGTTTTGCTACGCGTGGTAATACGTGTGTTTCAAGACTCCTAAGTTTATACCATATTAATTAGGTATGTTATACATTGTTTTCGTATCTTCCAATTGTGTTAGCAGGTCTAAATTCGTATCTCCACATAAAATCATATACTCCTTGTTTTTCGTGGTTGTATTATGATTCGTGATTGTATTATCATTCGTGGTTGTATTATGATTACCATCCTTTTCTTCCAATTGATGTTTATTAAGTTGACGGTTTTCTGTATTACAGTTTATTATACCTTGATTTTATTGATTTACTTTATAAAGTCGATGGGTCTGGTCGTTTTGAACTTCCGATCGTCCAAGTATTTCTTCCATTCTAACTGATCTAGAGTGATTTGTTTGTTTTGATGTGCTCATTCATGTTTGATTAGCTAATGCATCTATAGAATATACTTATAATAATTTTAATAATATATAAAAACTTACCTCCAGCTTCAGTTTGTATAACAATTCCTTGTCCTATAATTTCATCATTCGATTCGGAAAAGTAATTACGCACAGACAACGAAAATAAATATTTTGAAAATGGTCTAAGATTATTAATTGTAAGGTCTTTCTCGAAAGTAGTAACTTGCGTACATAAAGAATCACATTGTTCCAAATCTTCATGATAGGGCATATAATAAATTTTATAAGCAATCGTGCCCATCGAAATATTTACACATTGAGCTAACATATTTAATTCTGGCATTCTAAGTGTTATGCTGCGTGGTGTTCTTGATTTTAATATAATCGTACGATTTGAATTGAATACTGGTTTCAAGCATTCCCTTTGAGGATATGGTTGGATATATGAGCCGAAAATTACGATTTCTCTGGCATTAATATGGCCTTTGTATAGGACTGAATTGACTTGGTCGAATCTAAATAACGAAGTCTTCGATTTACTCAACCAATACAGGGTGTTTAGGTTTGATTTTATCGAATACATATTGAAATTTCCATCCACGATGCTGGAATTCACTAATGTATAACAATTACATCCATTTTTATCTGTAGCCATTATAGATTTTGTATTGGTTTCTAAGAAAATTATTGTGGGCAACATTAAAGAATTGGAATGATCCAAAGTAAATGTATTTCCCAATGAATAATTCTGGGAGCAATTGCATGTATTTTGATCAAAATCATCGAAAAAGAATTGTTCAATATTGGAACCATTAATCGAACTTTGCATCAATTTATAATTTGTTTCAGTATTGGATGAATCCATTTCTAACCAATATAATTTCCTAAAAAAAAGGAAATATACTACACAAGGTACTAAAAATATAACTAAATATACTATAAAGGTAATGTTTCATCAAAATTATAAGAAAATACAGTTAAGAATCAGTGGCAAGTATTTCGATGTATGGATGTGGAAGAAACAAGTGTACACACGTTTATGAAATACCAAAAAGAAAAATAGGTTCATGGAAAGAATTAAGGATGCATGAAGCTGTGGGAGTAAAGTATATGATAGAAGACTTAAATTAAAAGAAATACTTAGATGTGGCTTTGGATCTTAGAGATTCACATTAAGATTTTTTATTATTTACAATGGTAGCAAAAAAAATTGATTCAGCATTTTGGATACTGGTTGGCCTTGTTTTTACCGACAATCCCTCGATTCCATGAAGGAATTGTACAGCTATATATTCATCCATCCTCCCATTGATCACTCTTGAAAACTCTATTTCAGAGAGCATGGTCACTTTCAATCTTAATTACAATAGAATTGATATTTCGCGAGTGTACGGTTACTCGATGTATTAATATAATTCTTTTGTGTCTTTGAAAAAGTTTACCGGGAATCGAACCAGACTACTGATTTCCGTTCAGATGTTTAGAACACTACACTAGCAGCGCATTGATTTCAAAGAACAAATGATTTTATACGTGTTAAATTCTCGTATGATTAATCTACGATATGAAATAAAACTTTAGAATTCCAATTTAATCTACGATATGTATTTATAAACAAGTAGTTATTATGAATATTACCGTCATATGGTTTTCGTGTCATCCGGTAGGTGTTACTACTAGTCTTGTTTTGAGATTGAACTATATACTTGTAAAAAAGTGATGTTACTATAAATAATACTGTCTATATTCCGTAATTAAATAGAATAAATAGATCTACGTATATTTTTCTGCTCACTGCAAATTTTTGCAAAGACTAGAGCTATAAATACATGAGATGAACTAATCAACATGTAAGATAAAATATTTAAATAATATAAATAGGCAAAGTTGAATGTCGTCACCAGTCTTACATAAATGAGTTGAAAAGAGAGACAAATACCACAATATATCCCTCTCGCTCTTAAGGGGCAAACAAGTCTTTTAGCCGATAACTAGCATACTTTCACGCCTTTTAGCAGGCTCACATGATAAATAGAATGGATACTTCTTGAGAGTACGGTCACTCGGTACCTTTTTCAGACAAATGATTATATTAATTTCAATCATTATGTTAATACCCGAGTGACTGTACACTCATGAAATATCCATTCTACTTATCATGGGAGCCAGCTGAAAGGCGTGAAAGCAGAAATTAATATATAAATAAGATCAAAACAAGATTATTAGTGACACCTACCTGATGACATGAAAACTATGTGTTGACGGTAATGTTAACTGCAAATACTTGTTTATAAAAACATATCATAGACTGATCATACGAGAATTTAACGCATATAAATTCATTTCTATATGTTCATATAAAATCAGTTCTTTAATATACATGTGTCGCTAGTGTAGTGGTCTAAACATTTGACCGGAAATCGGGGAAGTCGGGTTCGATTTCCGAGTGGGGTAACTTACGATCAGAAAAAGACGTGAAAATTACACTTTGGGACCAAAAACATATGCACACGCACAATTATACTTTTGGCTGCAGGTTGAGTATCACTGACTTAAAGTATACAAAATCGAATAAAGTACGACAATGTATTCAATTTCTTGTTGAAACTTCCTTCTTCAATCATATTTTGCGCAAAAAAAATTAAGAAAAGACTAATGATAAAAAAGACAATCTATATTCTGAAAAGCAGAGTTGTGTTTTGCTATTTAAATAATTTTCTTCAATAAATTTGAAATTTATTTTACGTTATTTCAATTACTTCTATTTCAAGTACTTATATTTCAATTACTTATACTTATATTTAAATTGACTATGTAAAATGAAAAATTTATGTTTAAAACTTATAACTGTATAAACCTTTAAAAGGGCAACTCCCGTAAATAAAGCATTTATTTATTTGTTTATTTACTTACTTAGTAAATGGTGACACTTCCACTTGTTGCACACTTTCAGACATTTTACAAACAAATTTGCTTTTGATCATATTTCGTTCAGCTAGATTTAAATCAATCTTATACAAAGCATTTTGATAGATACTATCATTTTGCAAATAATACAGGCTTCTTTCTAACCAATCAATCGTTAAACTTGAGGCTTTACCAGTTATATCATAAATTTTCGTACGATTCGACGTAGCCAAATTATAAATTAGTATCTCTTCCATATCGTTAATCCAAAATATTTTACGTTCTTTAGCAAGTTGTGCCAAATAAATTGGCGTACTGATGCCATGGATCAGAGTATAGTTGATATTTGTGTCAATATCTTGAATATATATGGATTCCTCTGATGCTATTAGTAAAGTTGGAATTGGAGAATTTAAACTTGAATTTACATGTATTGGATCAGATAATATACCGTCGCCAATTTCAGTAAAAGCTTGTACCTGAAAATATACAAACGGAATTTGTCAAATGTAGATAGTATCCGAAAAAAGTGCGGACACAGTGACGAACTAAACGAAGTGAATATGCAAAAAATCCCCCGAGAGACTTTATTGTTGAATCGTTAATAATCTAAATAAAACTTAATGTAACTGATAGACAAGTCTGGTACAAGCAGGTGCAATAGTTCGGACTCCAATGGCCTACGCTAATTTTTAGTTATTTTATATACGACTGGTGGTATCATTTTAAAGAATATTACTTTGCTGCACCGAACATCCTGTATTGAGTTATATGGAATGGTATAGAAGAACTTGTCCGAACAGTTCTCGGATGTTCTAATAATGACAAAGGGAGATGACTGGTATTACTACTCAGGTTGCACTGAAAGAAGTGAAAGTCTGAGAACATCAAACATCGGAAAATGTATTTACTAAACACATTTCCTTGGTTCAGAAACGAAAGTCAAAGGTTCAAAAGTGCATAGGTACCGTTCTAGTATAGACCTTAAACGATGTTAACCAGTTATCCGTGATAGGATACTTGATGAGCAGCTTCCAGGAACCTAATATTTCTGTTCTGTAAAACAATTGTATGATTGGAAAGCTGAAACGTTTCACGAAAGTATACTATCAGGAGTAAGTAGAACCATCGGATTAATTTGGCTCAATTCAGGGGATTCACATTGTAATATTGAACATCAGAAAAGAATGATTAAAATCATTAATTATATGATACAGGAAATTCCTTCTGTATAATTAGCAAACTAAAAAGAAACTAATGAATTGAAGTTAATGGATTAAGTTACTCTTGTTTATAATTACTAACCAAGAACAAAATAACTGTGCCATTATAAAACCATCGACGAGAGAAAATACTTTTAGAGTCGATTGAGTTATTTTTCAAGTTGACTATTTATCATTTTAACATCTTTTAACATAAAGGTCTAGCATATTCTCGCCATGTTTGTGGCCAATAAACTGAGAAATTGATGACAGAAAGAATAAAGATATAACAATCAAATAAAATGAAATTTTCTTAAATATTTGTCTGAAATCTATAATATACAATAAATACTAAAATGAGTCGAGACAGAAGACGAAAATGTTCTCAAAAAAGCTTAAAACTAGTCAACAAAAGTTATAGTACCTCAATAGAAATAAGATTTTAACTTCTTGGAATGTCTTTAGATGAAATCGAATCGAAGAAAATTTATAGAGAAATTAAAAACTTATTTGGGACTAAAAAACGTTGTGGAAAAATGACATAAATTAGTTAATTACCTGAAATAAATATTGTTGAGTTCGATTTAAATCAGAAACCAGAATTTCTTTTTTGCTTGCATCAACAACAACATAATCCCGGTCAATTTCGTTTCCATCATCATCTTCCGACCACCATGTGATCTTATATCCTTCTAAAACGCCATTTGCATAGTCTGGACTATCCCAACGTAATGTTACATCGATTGCTGTTTCATTCAAAATTCCTCTACGATTAGTAGAATGTATGACGAAGGCTCGTGGATTTCGTGGAACCGAAGGAGTTGATGGTGGTGAATAGAGTTTAACACGTATAGATTGCGAAGTTCCCCAGTAACTAAATGCGCGTATTGTTACTTGTAAATTTGTGTACGGATTAATTTGATACGGATATTTTATGTACGGTTCTTTTATTATAAACTAAAATTGGAAAAAAATTATTTAAATGTGATTGCGTTTATAATTTCTTTTATAAATAGTATTACTACTGATTCCAAACGTGTTGAGCCCACTTATCAATGATTTGCTAAATCTTTTTTATTGCCTTCTACGCTTTAATTCGTTCTTTTTTTTTTAATGAATGATATACGCCATTACACACATTTTATTGATTTATTTAGTGGTAAATGTGAAACATAAAAATGGCACCCTTATTGATAATGGCCGCCTATGACCCTAGCACAAGCCTTGAGTCGCGCATCTATTGGAAAATTGACCATAGCTCTGCTCTGACCAAAGCTTGTTTCAATGTTGGCGTACCTAGTGTGGTAGACCATGTCTTCTAAGACAGACCATAAGTTGTAGTCCAATGGGTTTAAATTCAGAGTACGAGACGGCCAAATTAGTGCTAATGAAATCCGGTGCACGGTGTTAGAATCAAGGCTGTGTGGATCGGGCCTTATGTACTGGCGGTTCTATTAGAAAGTCCACGGTTGATTTTGGAAAAGTGTTGTTAAGTGGGTTCGTAATGACTTAAAGGACATTTTGTTTATAAAATTTCCATGTTTTAACGCCTCTTTCACAAAAATTGAAATCGGTAACTCAGTTATTCTAGAGACACCATCAAACCATGATGGACGCTATGTAATAGTCTTTTTCAAGCTGTGAGACTAGTTTAGATGAGTGTGAATAAAATCTATCAGTTTTTTTATTGAACTTTTCCTGAATAATGAAAATGTTCTCGTTGATACAGCCTAGTTGTGTTCATCAAAACAGCTGTTACAGATACGTTAATATTGTAACCATTTTGATGTCCTTCTAAGCATAACAATCAATTACAGATATGATAAGATCATTTAGTTTACGTTATACTGTGAAAATTTGAAGAATGTACTATTAACAGGATCTCCAATATTCATGCTTTTAAAAATTACATGATCTATAATTATTATTTATTTAACTGTTTTGCAAGCCACTCAGAAATAAATCTGATTTGTGTGATAGTTTCTCACAATTTTCTGAAGCTCTATTTGAAAGGTACAAATACATGAGAAACGATGATATAAAATACGCCATTAAATACAACTAAATCTAGTATTTAATTAAAATATACAACTTTTATAAAAACATTTTTTTTTATTGTCAGAGAAATTGTGCTCTTTTACTCAATTTTTTGTTAACTTTCTTTTGCCATCTTTGCCACTATTTTGTGGCCATGATTGATGCAGATTACTCGCTCAGGGAGCCCTACTGATGTGTGGTTCTTGTTGATTACTTTACATGTTTTCGGATATCCTCTTTTGGATGGCTTTTTAATCTCACAATCAGCTATTCTCTATTGGCTTCTGTCATTTCTATGATATCTTTTGTTTGGAGTGCTACTGCCGTCTCTGTGTTTCTAATGAACCATTGAGCATCTAGTGCCTTTCTACGAAGTATTTTGTCCTCTATCCTGCACCTTCTTTTGCTTTTTCATGGCCATATTTCATTCCCATACATCAGTTGCGGCCTCCGTATCGTGTTCATTATTGTTCTTCTCGCTCTGTGTTGTTGTCGAGAGCTTTGTGGCGTATATGAGGATTGACATTTTTTGCGCTTAACATGACATTTTTTGCGCTGATTGCATTGCTATGTGTTCCCTTCTCTTTACATGTTGCAGCTTGTCTTCGAAAGTAAGTCGTGGCCTTTTTCTTAGCACTTATTTTCTTTCCCAAGAAATTCACTGGTGTTGAATATTTGCGTTTTCCAAACAATATGATTTCTGTTTTCTCGATGTTGATTTTAACTTTCCAGTCTTCCCAGAAATTGGCTATTGTTTCTAGGCTGTTTCTAGGACTTTTCTAACTTATTTCTTGCGATTTTTGGATTTCGATGATATGCTACTACTGCTGTGTCATCCGCAAATTGTAGTAACTTGGCTTGTTCTATGTGCTGGAATTTCGGCATGTTGCAGACGAATATATTATATAGCACGAGTGAAAAGAAGAGCCTTGGAGCACGCCCTCTTCTGTTTTCTCATGGAGGATATTTCGTTGCCATATTTTATCTGGAAGGTACTTAAAAAATGTTGTACTCTTTTTGTTAGCTCTAGCGGAAACTTTAGAACCCACATCTTAAACACCAATCCGTCGTGTCAAACCCGATCATATGCTTCCTCGGCGTCAAGCATTGCCACGTATACTGTATGCCCGCTTTCTTGCTTCATTTATGAGTGTTTCTAGATTTGCGGCTTGCTGTATGACTGCTAATTTCTCTTTAACTCTAGTTGCTCCTTTGTAATTATATTGTTTTCTTCTGCGAATGTTTGAACTTTGATCTTGATTATGCTTTCAGCCACTTTCAATGACTGTTTGAAAGGTTTATCAGTCTCCTATTTCTGGGAATTCCCGGATATTTATCTATTGTTGTTTTTATTACATTTTTCTACTTTTGCGGAAAATGGCTGCAAATTAGCATTTTATTGATGATATCCGCTATATGTTTTGTTATGTTCTCCTGGAGCACTTTCACCGCCATGTTTGATATTTGAGCTTCTGCCGTTGCTTTCCTCGGGTTTAATTTTTTAACTATGTTTAAAAGTTCTATGCTTGACACCTCTTCCTATTTCTATGCCCAATTTTATTTCCGTCCGTGTTTTGGAACTGACCCTGGAAGGGATTAACGCACGCTTCTGTTTTTTGTTTATCATCATATATGTATGTCCCATCTACGTCGCGAACTGGATTATTATCGTGTGGTTTCTTCCTTATTTGTTTTAAAATGTTCCAAAACTGGTTTTCACCTTCGTCACATGCGTATTCTATTAAGGAGTCTTATTGGCTTTTACTTTTTTCGTTCAATATTTTATCAATTTGTTTCTGGCATTTTTGTCCTGCGGATGGCGTTTGAATGTGTATTTCTTGTGCAGTTCGTTTTTTTTCTGGCTTGCAGTGCTTTTACCACGTAATTTAATGCCACGAGTTTTCATGCTTGGAATTTTCCTTTATTTTTTCTTTGATAATGTTTGTGAGGTTTTCTGTCACCTCGTCCATCATCTGGATTTTGAATGTTTTCATTGAAGATCTTTATTTGGTTCATTTCGTCTTCATACCTCCTACAATTTATTATCATGTGCGCTGTTTTAGATGTTAGTGTGACCTTTCCTATTACAGGATGGTGGTCCGATGATATCCCGTCTTTTGTTTCTATCCTCCACTCTTTTTCGACGAATAGGTAAATTATGTCTCCTCTGTGCCTAGGATTTGACGGTACTGATGTTGGCAAATTCAGTCCTAGTACCTCTATTCGTTAAGTGCTTTTACTATTTGGAACAAGATTTTTCCAGCTTTATTTGTCCTCCGGCATCCTCACGAGGCGTTTAAGTTACCTCCTGCAATCGTTCTAATTTGAATATTTCTTGTACGTCTGCATTCGTTATTGTACATTCAGGACAGAAAAGAATGCCATTTTTTCCCTACCTATTTCTGATTTTAATGCTGCTGCTTCTATAGTTGTAGTATTTATTCGGATTACGCTAATTTCTTCTTGTTCTAGAAAGGTTTTTATTTCTGGAATTTTATTTTTAATTCCATTGGCGTTCCATGTGCACATTTTAAATTTAGACTTAAACTCCATTTGGATTCATTACTGTTTTAATGATTCCTGTGATTAGAATCAGCACTATTTGACCATGATTTTATAAATTTGTTAAAAGTTATTCTACAATAGTTACAAATAAAATTGGTAAAAAAAACTACATAACTAACAGGGAACTTACAGTCGAACCATTGGATGGACTATCTATCTTAATCTCATAAAATACTTGTCCAAAATTGACGTTCGTAGTTGATTCCCACGTTATATTAAATGATATCCAGCTTCCATTAACATGTACCGATGTCTTCTCTATAGAATTTGGAATTACGCATAATTTTTCTTTATTCAAATTTGTAAAATCTGAAAATTATTAAACGAATAAACATATCGCATGCGCCAAGATGAACAGTATCGCAATTTAATAGCTGCAAAATTGCACACGAGCTTTTGATTGTTATCAGTTGTCATTCGAACATTACGATGGGGATACAATGGCCGTAATAATGGTTCTTACTGAGAAAGTAAGGTGTTTATTGTAGGATTTTATTTTAGCTCATATAAGAATGATGGAATAATGTCCCAAATTAAAGACAACTAAGCCTTTAACAGCCTTTAACACATTAGAAAAATTATGTTATAAATTGTTGAGAAATGTTAACGCACTCAGTGCTCTGTGGACGAATGGATTCTTCCAGCAACGTTCAGTAACATTTGTGCAGATCAGTCGTTGAAAAACGCTTTAAACTTAGACCAACAAAGAAGGTACAACAAAGAAAACTTAGACTTAGGCCAACAAAGAAGGTAAACTTAGGCCAACAAAGAAGAAGTATCTCTTAGCTGTGTAAGCCACCAATTTCAAGAAAGGTTTAATATTTACTTGGGAAAGAAGGAATTTGTTACATGTCTGACTTGTATAAAGAAATAATCTACATAAATGATCTAATGAATTAAATGTGTTAAGGTCAAAAGATAGACTTTGATTGTTAAAATGCTGATATAAGTTGCCACCTTAATGGTTTATCTCATTAGGTGTTATTTCGTCATAACTACATTCTGAAAATTTATAGGATCTCTGTAATAATAATGCATGTGTGCATATAGACAATAATAATGCATATAGACAATTTTCAAATTGGTTTGTATGAGCCAATCTGGTGCATTTAACAGAGCGATGAGTTTTCATTAAATGATTGCAATGATGTTTCGTGAATAACAGAGGGGACTGACGAAGGCTACCACCAATTTTAGAAATGTCCTTGGTCTTTTTAAAATAACTTTATGTTCCATAACGCCAATATTCTGTTTACGAAAAAGTACTTATGGACGAAACGCCTCATAATCAATACTATATAAAAGACTAAGTGCAGAGATTACAAAGCGCGGTTAATTTTGAGCTAATTGTTTTAATAGGATACTCCTGTTTTTCCGCTTATTACGAAAGTATATTGGCTTCCCCGGTGACCCGTAGAGAGAAAAGATCTGGAGATATAAGATCAGAAAATCCAACAGCGGAATCTATGACATCTCGAGACCCCTGATTACAAATCGGCACTGAGCACAATAGCTTTAAAACTCGTACATCAAAACTTCAGCGCTTACATAAAGTTTTAAAAAGCTGATAAATAGCAGAAGAAGAAAAATTAGTTACATAAAACATTTAAAAAATAGTATTTACTTACTACTTAACGTATAATGGTGCGAATTAATAACATATAAGCTATTTATATCGTAAAAATTTTTCCCGCCAATATAAGCAATATTACGTCCAAATAAATCACTCACAACAGCCTTATAATCATCTTGAAGCCAAATCAAGCGATTACTAAAATAATGTAATGATCCACGAATATCTAGTTTTGGTAGATTGTTTATTCTTCGTACACGCAACAGTATACTTGTCATTTTCATTGTACCTGCCATTGGTGCATTATATAAAACGGAACCTTCCGGACTTTTCTCGATCCAATATAACAGTTTATTTTCCATATCCAAAGTTAAACCCATCACTGGAAATATAATTTAATTAAAGTATTGATCGATTATATATTTATATATATATATATATATATATATATGTATTGT
>WYDF02039269.1:2499-12510 GCA_009867245.2 Adranes taylori | reverse complement strand
TATATATATATATATATATATAATTTTGAAATTCCTAATATCTAATTTTTAAAGGAATAAGAAAAGGCAATTTTTGCTTAGGTATAAAAGGTGTTATATAATTTATATGTACCAAACAACACATTCTATATCGTTCTCGCTAATTATGAATATTTTCAATCAAAATTTAAATTAAATGCTACATAAAATTATTTTAAAGTGGTAATAACCTATAGCATAAACCTCATTAACCAAGCTACACTACAAAAATGCATTATCCGCAAAACAATTATAAAAAATTGCTGACCACTAGCATTTATAATTAAGCGTCATTAAAACGTAAGCGTTTTTTTAGGTATTTTATTGTTTTGCGTTACATAAATTGGATAATTATATAATAACATGTATAATCCAGGAAAAATGTTATAGGACTTTATTGGATGTAATAAAAATTATTTGTGTTCCAATTATAAACAAATAATATTATTTTTAGTTTTGCTAGCTTTAGTTTTCTACGTTCGATTTCATGAAAAATTACGGTTATTATTAAATTGTAATTCATTCTTTCTGTTTTCCTTGTACTACATTTGAAGACTATTATGCAGAGACCAGTGGCTGCACTACATCCAGAATGTGACAACTTATATTTAATATTACAGACAAAAGCATAGTCATATCAGTTTCCATGAAAATACCTCAGATGAGATAAACTATGAAATATGGAATGAAATTAGGTGCAATAATTTATTTATAATATAAATGAAACTACTTTTCCTTTGTAAAGAGCCGACACTTCCAAAATCAATCATTTTTCTGCCGTTTGTTTGTTGTCTTTCTCACTGGATGTTTTATGGAGCTATGAATTATATAAAAAGAAAATACAGTTTATTTTATAATCAAAGCTACATGCTAGGTACATAATTTTTTTCTTCGCAGTCACAATGTTTCCCATGCAGCAGTTCTTTTTCCAATTTTCATTATTTCTGTTTTACTCTAGTTTAATTTTATGTTACAATTTTATATATGAACGGCCGTAAGACTTCTTTCCAGTGGCGGCGCAAGATCATAAATTTATGTGGGCAAGATTCATTTTGCGAGGCCCTCTGCTCGCGAATGAAGACAGATTTTTAAAATCGCGAGGCCCCTCAAATCGCGAGGCCGTGGGCTGTGGCCCACGTCGCCCACGCCTTACGCCGCCTCTGCTTCTTTCTATCCTCCGTTTTTGAATACTGGGCTTTGCGTCTGCTGCTGCTATTGCCGACATCTGCAATATGTATTATCTTAGGAAAAATGTTTTTTTTTAAGTAGTGAAGAGTATTCTCTTCCCACTTTCGCTAACATAAAGTAATTAAAGATATAATAAAGAAATCATGCAATTCTTTACACATCTTGAAAGACTATTGTTTATATTGTATCATCTTTTTAATACATTTTTGCTGTCAATATTTAATTCGCATGCATTCTAACTTTGCTTTAATATCGAAGAACAAAGAAACCGATGAAATTATGTCAGAAACTCATTCTTTTGAAACAATTAAATTCTGTGGCTTGAGATAGACAAATTTGGAATACATATGTCTTCTTCACCTGAAAGATATTTCCCTGAAAATGGACATAACTTAAAACGTATTATGTCGATTTCTTGTAACAATAAAGAGTGATCTAACAGTTGTAACAATAAAGAGTGATCTCAATGTAATCAGTCAATATCAATGCAACTGCGTAGAGCGTAGAGCATCAAAAATAGTCCGCAAAATAAGTGCAACTCGACAAAACCGACAAATAGAGTAAAATGTAGTAAAATTGTCAACCTGGTAATTGATAAAAATAATGGTCACAAATAAGTCACAAAACAACATCTGTAATTTTAACATAAAAACTTACTAAAACAGCGTCTCTCAAACTGTGCCCCTCAAAACAATTCTCAGTGTTCCGCGAAAAGACAGAAATTAAAAATATTTTTATTAAACATATTTTTAAGTTTCAAATTAAAAATATCTTTTTGCAAAAAAAAATGGGAGAAAAATATTTGAATATTACATTTTGCACTCTGAGTGTAATAAAAAATCGATCATTTATCACCGATCAGGTGAAACATTGAGTATATAAAAGTTAGTCGACATAAACCGTCAGTTTATCGTGTCCAGTAGACAAAACAAATTTAAGTCCAAAGGCAACACCCGACAACACAGAACCAGACAGAAGCAACCCCCCCCCCCTTCCCCTCCAATTCCCTGTGTGCCTCCCGCCTGGAAATGCAAACATTCAAAATTTAATTATTATTCAGATCTTTATACGCGACCGTATACTAGTAATTCGTATTCCAAAATCGATAATATCAGGAGGTGGATTTTGGTGATTCAGTATGTACAGTACTCACGAAGAATGATTGCGCCAAGGTCGGATGCACACTCGTCTATTTGTAAATCAAATATGCCACTGGTCTCGTCGCTAAACTACAACAGTTGTACTCCATAAAATAAGTAGTTTTGTAATATGAACATCAAAATTGTAGATTTCAAACTCAAAAAGTCTATTTTTAAAATATATTTATGTAGCTTCCATAGGATTATTTAGCATTTGTGATTTAATTTGAGATATTGTACATCTTTTTTTCCATTAATTTGTTAATTAAACAATACGTCCTGATTTGTTATTATTGCTCTATTTGTATCATAATAAGTAATATATATATCATCATAATAATATCATAATAAATACATTTTGTGTTTTTTATTTTTTCATATAAATCGGACCCCCGGGACACCCTGCCCCCTTGTGTGCGCGCCTGGCTGTGCGAGTTAGTTACTTCGGACAAATCAGGGAAATTCCCGGTGGGGAAAATACCATTTTACAAATCGTTTAATATCATATTAATCGTTTAATAATCTCTATTCATTCTTGTTTTATAATAAATATATTAATTTTGTACATTTTTTCATAATGGTCATAAGGGCATTTTTAGTATCTAAAACAGATTTAACTAAAGCTGCGTGCAGTTCCATTTCTCCGAACTTAAATATCAATTAATGACGAATGTTTTCAAACCATGAGAAAATTATAACTTCAAAGAAGATGCGATTGGAAAAAAAAGTTATAGGCTTTCTTGATATGCTCCATCGATAGCATACTCTCGAAAATTTAAATGCGCACTGTATATTTATTGTGTTCTGCTTCCGCAAATCGTTCATCGGGTGTTTCAAAGTATATTTATTATGTCGGCCTTCTAATATTATAAAAAATTTCATGAACCAACTGAAAACCATATTCAATCTGGGTGGAACAAATAATCTCAACAAGACGCTCAAACTTTTCTGGCTATAATGAAAGATCGTAGTAAAGACATTATATGTCAACTTGACAATTCTGTTGGGCAACTGTGATGGTGAATAGACAAAAATTTTACTCTATTCTATTTTCACTAATATTTTGTGGTATGAATGACTTGGCTCTGAGAGGAAAAGAAAGCGATAAGGGTATTATATAGGAATTGTTTTCTACTCGTATAGAAGCTGGTGATAGCTCATTTAAAACTCATTTAGCAAGAGCTCCTCGTAACGCACATTGTACTTCCCTTCACATTATACCTCGTAACGCACATTACACTTAACATTTGCGAAAATATCTTTCGTAAAGACATTGTCTCGGCTAGCAACAATTCCATTGGGTTTTCAATTTTGGCAGATGAAACTGCAGATATATCTGGAAAAGATGATCAATAGGTGCGCGATTTGTTGATACAATTGAAAAAAATATGTAATAAGAGAAGAAAATATCAGTTTAATTTTTTAGAAAATATGAACACTTCTACAATTTCCGATTCGATTATAAGTCAAGACAAAACATTTGGTTTCGACCTTAACAAATAATTAGAACAAGGTTATGATGGATGTTCTGCAATGGCTGGGAAAGATAATGGTGTTCAGGCAATTATTATAAAAAAGTATCCTGAAGCAGTCGTTGCTCATTGCGCGTCACATAGGTTAAATATGGTAGTCAATCACCTGAATGTAGTTCCTGAGATTCGGAATACTTTAGCAACTATTAAGGCTATAATCGTATTCTTTCGTGGAAGTTGTTTAAGAAGACAATTGATTCCCAACATACCGTTTGTGAAACTTGGTGGACACAAAAGTTTTGGGATATTTTCTGAAAATTTTCAGCATATTTTTAATCAATTAAAATATTCGGAAATAACTACCAATGACAATAGTAGACAGACCAGCACCAATTATTTTCTTCGTCCATTTCATTAATTTCCACGTATTCGTCAGTACTTGAACCCATTACACACATACCACAAAAAATACACGAACCCAAATACACGAACCCATCAAACAAAAAATTTGGATATTGCTCAAGTACAAGATCATGCATATAAGCACAGGGCCGACGCCGAGACATACTTTAAAACTGATAAATTTAACAAGGTAACGGCATTAGCAAACCAGCTAAATATTGAACTTATTCTATCACGATAGTGTACCAGACAGAAACGTCGAAGCAATCCTGGATCATCAAATGTGGAAGATTATTCCTGGCAAACTATATTTATCCCATATTTAGACTTGATAATTAATTTTTTGAAATCCCGTTTTTCTGAAAGTAGCACTGCACAGTTTAGCCTTTCCTCACTACTTCCAATTCAGATTAGTAAACTCAATCGATAAACTTATCGATGAAAAAATTTGTGTTATAAATGATGTATATATATAATAGAAAATTTCGAAAATAAAGCAATGATATGGTACGATATGTAGAGTTCATCAGAAAACTTAGAATTACGTGATTTCAAATATCTGGTATTGCTATCAAAAACTAACTGTTTTCCATCTACTCGTTACCTATTTTTAACTTTACCAACAACCACCTGTACAGTAGAAAGATCTTTTAGTACACAACGATTAGTCAAAACTTGGCTAAGGTCAACTATGACTGATGACCGTTGTTAGGCCTTTGCATGTGTACACAGAAAAAAAATTAACAACAATAACGCAAAATTCATGGACCGTGTAATTAACGAATTTGCTACTGTCGAAGAAGGCTTCAATTTTTATTCAAGTAATGTACAATAATATTCTGTATATAAAAATAAAGATTTTTATTTATTTATTTGTGTACTATAGTATAATATTAACCCCCCGCCCCTCTTTACAAAAATGTCTGCCGGCGCCCATGGGTTTGATATGGTATTTTAAAATTTATTTTAGAGTATTCCAAAATTTTAGAGTATTAACTCGCAAGACACTTTCAGCGAAAACAGAACAACCATTGTATATTCCCGAGCTATGCAGATGCAAATTAATTGTGAATGGAGTATATGTCGTGAATATTTTTGTTACCATAAATTACGTTTTCTAAATCGTTTAACAATCGCTGTTTCTGCTTACAGAAATAACTTAGGAATAACATGCTGTGTAAAGTATGTTTACAATATTATGCTCTATAATTTGAAGTAGTTCTTATAGCTGAATATTACATTTTAAATGCATTAATGTTTAAAGAATTTGTATGGAATTCTGGAAATAAATCTAGTATGTTAACATATGTTTACCTTCGTACAAGGAAATCAATGTAGGGAATTAGATTTGTACATAGCAACATCATTGAAGTTTGGCTAGTGGTTTCTAGATGGCGCTACGGATATAACGTTGTTTATGAAATTTTATTTTATAATACTTATAATATTTTCGAATAGTTCGCAAATATGAGAACCATCTCACTTTCATGTACTATAAAAACATTTTTTGGGTCGGGGGGCCCACCAATATGTTTTCATATTTTTGAGCTCCCTTTTTAATTTTAAAATATTATTAATTTAATTCGACAGACAGTAATTAAGGCAGCCCTCCTTTCTTATTTTGCTACACAAGAATTAGCAATTAAAATTTTCGATTCCAAGACTAAATATATATATATATATACATATATATTCCTTTACCTTGACTGCCCTTGATCCGAAAATAGTATTATTGGACAATAAAGGTGTGTAAGCGTTTGTCACTAAATTATACAGGATCTCTTCACCTTGAAATCATCCTTTGATCTAGAAAAAGATTACTTTTTATTAAGGAACTTCGTTTCCAAGAAGGTTGGAAATAATGGCGCGGACAAATATAATTTTGGGGGAGGCTCAAACTAGTTACACATACTGCACTAGTTAAACATACTGAGTATTTTTATTCATTTTTTTAACAAAGATCTAATATGGCCATTAGAACTCGGTTAACCTCCTCCCCTTAATCCGTCTCATTTTTTAAATGAAACTTAGATAAGTGATGAGTGGAAGGCATGTTTACTATTTTAATGTTGTCGAACAGTAAGATGACTAAAGCCGACAAAACTACAAATTACGCCTTTGCCGCATATGTTTGAATAGTTATCGATTGTTACTCTACGCAACGATTAATCTAATTAAATTTAATAGACGAGTTATAAGTCAGTCAGAGGAAAATTAGAAAGGAGGAAGGAGTATAACGAAGCAAAGGGGCAACTGGTAGAAACGAAAAGGAGATGTAGGGAAAGCAGGGAGGCAGAGGAAAAAGAAACGGTTGAAATAAGAAAGTGATGAATTGAAATACATAAGAATGAATGGGGCGATAGACAAGGAGAGAGAGGGGGAGGGGGGGATGCATGATAAGTCTGAAAAAGTGGGAGAATAAATGCAGAATGAGTACGTGAGAAGAGTTTTGAGAAGAACAGGATGAGTGAAAATGGTGCGGATTAAAACGAGGAGGGTATAAAAGAAGAGGAAATAAGAAAAATGAATAAAGGAACTACAGAAGGCCCTGATGATGGGATTCCGATTGAAGCTTGGGGATGTTTGAATAAGAAAGGAATTGATGCTTTAGTAAGAGGATTTAATGAAATTTGTAATGGAAGGGAGAGAATACCAGAGGAATGGAAGTAAGGGGAAATAATACCGATATATTAGAAAGGAGGTGGAGAGTTATAGATGGATTACAATAATGAATGGAGTATATAGGAGGTCTGGAAGAGATATGAATAAAAGGATTGTGAGATATTTGGGTGAGAACTGAGTGTTGTCAAAAACGAAAAGTAGATTTATAAAGAGAAGGGACACCACGGATAATTTGGTAATGATAAATTACATAATGAATCAGGAATTGTGTACTGGAAAGGGATTATATTTGATGTTTGTAGATCTACAAGCAGTTTTTGATAATAAAGTGAGAGAGAAGTTATGAATGAAGAAAAAAGAGGTAGAAATGTCAGAAATAATCATTGGGATTATAAGAGAAATGGATGAAGGGAGAAAAGTTGGAGCAAGATCGGAAACTGTGTGCCTGAATGGTTGAAAATAAAAAAGGGAATAATACAGGGATTGTTTATCTACATGTCAGGTTTGGAACAGGTGTACACTACGAGCAGTCTGGAGGGAAATTGCTAGGAAAAGAGAAGGTGTGGCTTTGGCATGGCATAAGCGAGAGAAGAAATGATTGAATGGGTGAATAAGTATATGAAGAAAGAGGATTACAGGTAAATGTGGAAAAAAACAAAAGTGATGGTGTGTAAAAGAGGAGGTGGGATGAGCAGCAAAAAAGACAAGTTTGAGTTAAGAGAGAATGTGATTGAAAATGTATAAGTATTTAGGTTTTAATTTAAATTATAAAGGGAGCTGCAACGAACATGTAAAGTTGGCATTAAACAAAGCAAACGTGGCAATGGCGAGATTAAGATGTGTGTGGGGAAAAAATTTAGGGATCAGTGAGAATAAGAATTACAATAATAGAAGTTTGTGTCCAAAGCATTATGATATATGGAGGGTAGAAGCAAGAGCGCAAATGGAAATAGTCTTATATGGAGTATTGAGGAGAATAATTGGAGTAGAAAAGTCAATACCTAGTTAGACAGTTTTGCAAGAATGTGGGAAGTATAAATGTTGGAATAAAGGAATGTAGAAGTTAGTAAAGCATGAGAGACATGCTATGGTGGATGAGAATGTGGGATTGGTGAAAATGGTTTATTTAAATAGTATGGAAGAGGAAAGAAGTGATAGATGTCTGAATAAATGGGCAAAAGAGAGAAATAAAGTGTATGTATAAAAGAATAGGATGGTCGATGGAAAGATGATACGAGAAAATGTGTGATGTGGACGAAGCTTTAAATGAAGTCGCGATAAGAATGAATGATATTGAGGCACAAGAAAGATGTAAAAAATTAAGGAATGGAAGATATAATCGGAAATATTACATTAAAATGAATGGGGAGGGAATGGCAGAATATATGACATCAGAAGTAGGCATGGAAGAAAAAGAATGATTGCGCGTTTTCGATGTGAAAATGAGGAAAGGGGAAACATGTACTGGATGAAAGAGACTGAGAGAAAATGTAGAATATGTGGAATAAATGAGGAGAGGTGGGAAAATTGGAGAGGTGGGAACACATTCATTAAACGTTAAACTTGTGCATTTTACCGACTTTGTTGTTTAATTTATAGATATAGTTTTATAAATGAACATCTTTAATTTCAAAATCCCAACCTATATTCGCTCATATCAAAATTCAAAATTCTAACCGACACGACTCTCGCAGAAGCGGATTAATTTTTGTTGATCCTTCAATATATTTGGTCACAGGTCAAGATATTTTGATCCCCACAGCTAACACCAAATATGTTAACCTGCAACCAAAAAGAGTATAATAAAAAGTTACAGAAATTGTATGAAGATTTTATTTTTATGAAGTTTTACATGGTGCTTTTTTAAAATTTATCAATAAATTGAAATTTAAACGTAATGTATTATATTTTGATTAGAGAAATTATCAAAATAAAAAAGGAGGAATTAGTAAACATACTATATGAAAACTCTAACACAATATCCAGCCTAGAAGCCAAAGTTGACATTACTGGACCAGGCGGCTCAGAAGAATAACACTCACCCCATGACAAGATATGCGTTAAAATGAAAAGGTATGGAACTTTCTTCAAAACTTACAGTTAATAATAATCGGAACAATGAAGTTACGGAACAATAATAATAAAACTGAAAAGGCCACAAACTTCAGAGGAAACTAAGGAAGTAATTCAGTCAAGCGTTTCTCCAACTGAGATTCAAGTTGGAATAAGATGTGTCCGGAAATATCAGTATGTCGAATTCTAATAAAAACAAATCAGGAGGAGAAAAGAATAAAGCTAAAGCAAGAAACGGAAAACAACACAGGACAAGAATATGAAATATATATATATACCGCGAAAAAGGAATCCGAAATTAGTCCTCAAAGGCCTGGATAAGGAATATATTACGGAAGAATTTATAGAGTAACTCAGGAAACAAAATCAATTTATAATGAACAAAATACAATAAAGATAATTTAAATAACATATAAAAATTCAAAACAATACCTTATTTACTTTGAGGCCATAGGAAGTACTGTAATCGATGCTCACTTGAAATAGCATATATGGCTTGAAACACCAGAATTGTCAATTTTAATACATGAGCTGACATCTAGCGATGGCAAGTAGAAGCGTCAAATTTTGTCACGACAATGATAAAAGTAAAGATGTGAGGTTAAAACTTTGGTAACATATAACGTGTTGCTTCTGACGGCAGAGTAGGTGTATTTTGAAGTTGTGATTACTTTGGGCGGTATAGTTGAAACGAAATAATATTTTTGCGTGCTATTTTGTTTCATTACTGTTATATCACTGGTAAGTAACCCACATTTCAAATTGATCTGAAATCAAATAATATATGACACAGGGCCGGAATTAGTTATTTTGTCACTTTCAGGGTCACAAATTAAATGTTGAAGACTTACAAATGTAAGACTGGTGCTAGACCGTATCAAAACTACGACCAGGAAGTATTATAAAGTTATGTTAACATAAAAATAACTACCACAGGACGCTACAAAGATATTTATGATGAAGTCGCTATTCCTGTAGCTACGATATTCAGAAACGTAAGCAATAATCCGTTCCAAGAAACCTGGGGACAAATGATTTTAACCGAATAGGATGGAATCGCGATTAGGAATGCAATACTCTTTGCCTCCGAGTGGGGT
>WYDF02039247.1:0-12511 GCA_009867245.2 Adranes taylori | reverse complement strand
ATGATCACCTCCACACAGTGAAAATTCTTATTGAAAAATGCATAGAGTACAATAAGCCTTTGGTGCTCGTCTTCGTGTACTACGAATAAGCTTTCGATACAGTGGACCATCGTAGTATGCTCCAAGCCCTCGCGTATTGTAGAATCGATCATCGTTACACCAACCTTATCGAGCATATTTACAAGAAAGCGTATGCGTAAGCGATTCGGAAGTATGCCCTCTTCCGAATCGCTATCCCCGTTGATATTTTCAGAAGACAAGAAATTAGACTGTCGATTAGATGTAGAAGGACCTGGATCTTTAAGCACAGAATGATGATATTGGGTCTTTAGTATCCTGGGTTTTGTTTTTCTATAGGCATCCGGTTGATTGTAATTCGGTGGTCTTTGCCGCAGCGAAATCCCACTCTTCAAATGCCATTAAATGCACAAATTCCGGTTTTTCTAAAACCATTTACTGGTTTTAGAAACCAATAAATGGTTTGCATACGGGAAACCAAATATACAGCCATAATGATTTTTTAGCCATCTATTATAAGAGGGCTCATTAATATATGAATCATAAGAGGGCATAAATGATTTGAAAACCGAAGCATCTAATGGTTGCAAGTTATGTGTAGAGTGAGACGGTAAACATAGTAGAATAACATTATTTTCACGACAAAAATTTATAGTGCCCAAACTTTTAGTATGAGAATTATGACCGTCCAATATAACAAGAACTGTATGCTGCTTTGTTGAACGAAACACTGAATGAACTTAAAAAATATTTCACGATCTATCCATCCTATATCTTGCGGAAAATCTGGGCTTCTAGACGGTGCATCGTCCATGAGTTCTGGCCTGAATCTTTTTCTGGAGAAAATTAAAGCAGGTGCCTACATATTTCCATTTGCACTCATAGAACGAACAAGGAAAACAATAACATCTCTCTCCGCACTTGTCGGACCATCCACTTATTTTTTCCCCTTCTGCGCAAGAACTTTTGAACTGTTGTTACACAGGTCTTATCAACATTCCAAATCTGATTAGGTGTAAATTTGTTTTCTCATACAAATTTTGGAGTTTTTTGAAACAGCTTCCTTGTTAAATCCTGTTGCCCTGGCACATGACGTAGACTCTGGTTTTCTGAAAGATATAGTTTTATTCCTTTTCAAAAAACAATAAATCCACTTTTCAACGCCATCCTTAAATCTTTATTAAAATTATTTGGAATATTATTTCTTGTAGTAAAATCAAAGGCTAATTGGCGCAGTTCCTTATAAGTGTTCCCAAAAAACCGCTTCTCATTTTCTAGAATATATTCTACGATCTCTCTTGTTCTTCAGAAAATACCTGCCTAAATTGACCAAGATATTTCTCATTTTCGGCAACTACTTTACTTTTGTTTGTAATTCGTCATTGCAGCGTACTTTTTCGAACGTTGTAACGTTCAGCAGCACCTCTAAGTGACAAATCGTTATTTTTTTACTTTCCGTATTGCTTCTTGCATATTTTTAACCGACCATTTCCCACGGTCTGTTTTTCTTTGGTATTGAGCCATCTAGCATAATAAAGAAATAAATAATTTAAAATATTTCTACTAATTGTGGATAGATTCTCAAGATGGGACGTCCCAACTTAGGATTCCCTCTTGCGTCCCATCTTGAGAAATGTTTACGGTAAATAATAAACCAAACCTAAATATTGAACACGTTAATTTTAAACATTTTTTTACGCTCAGCTGGCTGCTAAACCTTGATTTGACTTCCGGAATTAATTAAATAAACAATTACTTACATTGACGACGTTTTCTTCGAGTTTTTGTTAGCACAAATATTTTGAAAAAGCACACCACAAACATTAAACCTCCAGCAGTGGAATGGGGTTTCTTAAATGTGATTGATGTTGTAGTGAACACATTACTAGGTTACCATATTCATAAGTAGATGGTGCCAAAATGCAACATATTTAAATGTATAGTCTGGTGTCGTTTTAGTGTACCGTCCCATCTTATGTTTCTCTTCCCTACTCTAATCAAATTTGATATTCTCTTTGTTCACTTTATATTAATTCCAAAATTATTGAAAGAATTCATTTCGGAAGAGGAAGGAACTGTGTCGTTCCTTAAAGAAGGTCTTTTTTATTGCGGTATATTTTTGAAACGCGATTGTCATTTGAAAAGAACTTATTGCCAAATACATCGCTTCAATGTATTATTTTTTATAAATTTGTTTTTTCTACCATCACTTTTTCGATAATTTATTGAAAACTTAATAATATATAGAAAAGGATTTCTACTTCGAACGCACGACCATAGTTTTCTACTTCATGAAAGTAGGAAGAAAATATTTAATTATACATATTTGTATTGCATAGGTCAAAAAGCAGACACACACATATTTGCACACAACATTGAGCATACATAGCCAACACAGTTATTTCGTTTGCACATGATAATATCCTAAGCAGCAACACATTGGCGAGAGGATTAAGCATCCAACAATATGCAGTTCGAGTCACATGGTTCATTGTTCATTAAGTAGAAAATATGCATGAACAACAAACGAAAATATCGCATGGACCTGCATACCGCGTTGGATGAAAAGTGGGGTTGATTTCGGTTCTAATAAATATCAGTTTTCTAACAGAACGAGATGCATAAATGAACGAGCCATTGCGAGGATTATTGTCCTGCGTTGTTGAGTTCAGCGTTGATGAATGTAATTTTTTATTTATATGTCTTAGACAACTTATAGGTTGTGTTTGGATATAATATATAAATCGTCGTTTCAACAAGCAATTAATTTCCAGGTCTCCTCTAGGTAATTTTTTACCAAAAAGTACATTTATTGACTTGGTCGCTTTTGACAGTATGTACTTTATATATTTTCTTACAAATATAATTAATGTTGTAAATATACCTTAAATGTATTTGTATTAAATTCCGTATTCCTATAATCTGGTACTGATCTTTTCTCCATTTTTTTTGGAGAACTTATCGAATTCAAACTGGTGAAGAATTTGCCTATTGAAAATCCGCTCCCACTTCCTGCTCCTCCACCTCCGTCATCATGAGCGGAACGTGTGAAGTTTTGATACATCCATAGACCTGTCAATCCCAATACGGCCAGAACGATAAGTCTGAGGTGGTGAGCTTTTGTTACTCCGATTATCAGAATGAATACGAACAGTTTTAGCCATTTAGTCATCTGTTAAATCGTAATAAAATGATTATCTTATCAAAATCAGTGAGCAAAGGAATAACAAAATTATATTAAAATAGTTTTTCTTGATCTTGACTTTTCTGGTAATATTAAAACAACATTTACTTGTAATCTATATGGTTGATATTTATGCATATGTTGAATATTGGAAAATATATACAGAATGGATTATAGGAGATAAAGAGTATTTACGAGCGAAATGTATAAGGAATTATAAATAGTGAGTCGAGTGACAGATACGAAGCGAAATGGAAAGGGTTTCCGGGGGTTGGTTTGAATTAAGATTATAGTGATTGAAAGACGATGTTATACCTGCAGTCTTGGTTAGGAGCATTAGGATGATTTACATTAAGTAAATATAGATTCATTATTATAAAAGTGACTTTTAATTATAGTTGTAAGTATCCTCAACCTCTGATCCCGGTAGAACCCCGCATACATCTAGAGAAGGAGTGCAACAGTTGGTGGAGGCGCCGGGTACCGATCCCAAGGCCAGGACTTTAGAAAATATTAAAAGTCATTTTTATTGGTTTGGGTTGGAGAAAGATGTGCAGAAATTTGTTAAGGGTTGCTAAGACTGCCAGACACGTAAGGGCCCTACGAACCAGCGGCCAGCAGGACTTTTACAACTAATTGAAGTACCAAAAATTCCTTTGAGTTTGTAAGTTAGGATAGTATTGGTCCTTTTCTGAGAAGTGGGCCATGTAAAAAATATATTATAACTTGCATTGATTTCAATTCACGTTGACTTGAAGCCAAAGCTATTATACCAAATGCAAATGGTATGGCCCGTTCGGGCAGAATTGGTTCTTTGCAAATAATGTGGGTATTAAAACAAGACAAAAATTACAAGAGACGAGGGAATTAGCGATGAAAAATATACAAGAGAGTATGGGAAAATTAAAGTTAAATATGACGAACAGCAATGTAAAGTTAGATACAACGTAGGAGACAAAGTAACAATACGATCTTCTTACATACAACCTAGATTATCAAAGATGATTCTGATATGACAGCCGCCGTGTCGTTGGCTTCTTCCTGTCTCGTTTTTCCGCTGGCAGCACCACTGTTTGGTGGCCTATGGAAGGCGAGCGATAAGTCCCCACAACACCACGTCAGAGAAGTTCAAGGAACCACGCCGCTAACATTTGAAGAACTTGTAACAGAACAATCTACCCAAGCGTTCAAAATTCCAAGGGAAAAGAGAAGGTGGTGATAAAATGAGTATGACAATACACAACGCAGCTGCTAAATGGCAAATAAAAACCATTTTACAGACGAGAGCCAATAGTCGTTTCAGACTACCGGTAGAATTGATAGTGTTGCCCAATATAACAGATAAGTTGCCACAAGAAATCGTCAATGACGTCACAATAGAGGAGTGGAATAATATCTAATCAGTGGTTCCACAAACCAGGCCCAATAGAAACTGCTGGGAGCAAACTAATCAGGAAACTTGGCGCGGCCAAGTGTTAGAAGATTGGAAGGTGTAATGGGGCAAGAGACGGAGTTCGGCTAGATGGCATCGGGCAACACATAACAAAAGGTTGCCAAAAAGAAAACGAATAATGCCCGTGATGAAAACAATCACAGACGAGGAACCATTGGCAACGGTCGGAGAAATCAAAGAAGGTTGAAATCGCTTGTCCAGGGAGTAATTTTCATACTCCCTGGGAGTCATTCCCTGGATGGTACTTCAGAAGTCAGACAGACAGAAAAGACGGGGCTCAATTACAGAAGGTTTCATATGGCTACTTATCTGTTATTTTGGGTAACACTACCAATTCTAACGGTAGCCTGAAATCACTCCTGGCTCTCGGCTGTAGAATGGCTTTTATTTGCCATTTCGCAGCTGCTGTGGTGGATTGTGCTACTCCTTTTATCACAGAAGATGAACCATGGACAAAGGTCAAGAAAAAAGACAAGAGGCAGTTACCCTATATAAAGAAGGATAGAAGAGGCAGAAATGCTGTTCGAATCCCAGTGGAAAAAGAAAGGCCAGAAGGCAGGCCAACAAAAATCTATGCTAATAGAAGTCAATCGCATCGTACCATCGCCGCCATCGTAGCCTGGCTGAATAAACGCTGTAATGTTTACGCAGTAAAAAGGGTAATGTCTGGAGACTACAGGTTCTTCAAAAGAATCATATCTAGTTCACATATTAAAATTTCTTAGTACATTCTGCGGAATTATAAAATCAGCAAAACTAATTTATATAAAAAAGACTGATAGGATTATAATAAATGAGATTTATATTCAGAACGTCATACAGCGTATTTGATGTTATAGCATCCTCGTTCTAGTTTAATTATTCCTAAGTCTTCTCAATATTAATTGAATTAATTACTGTAGTTTTAAAGCTGCTGTCTTCGAACCAAGCAAGTAGTCTAGCGCAAAGCTCACACTAGTTCATGTTCTATGTCTTCTGCTTCTTCTCCTAATAGTTGTCGCTTTCTTTCGACATTTCTGAGTGATTTTCCATCCCTCCAACATTCTTGGGCTGATCTTCGACTAAGATGTACAAATAATCAGTTAAATCGTTGTAAACGGTCAAGGCTGAATGGGTATACGCGGCTGTGTCTTTCCCGGCCTTCTGTAATTTTTCATTATTCATTATCTCTTTAAACGACCCTTGCGCTTTCTTCTTTGTTGCGTATGCTCCTTTCGTGCGGTTCATCGAATCTTTTTCATGTTCGCTAGTAACACCATTAGGTCTTCTTCCACCTGCTGCTGAGCTGCCCCGAAGGACATGTACAAGTGTGAGCTCTGCGCTAGACTACTTACGAGAGGTACCGGGATCGGTATCCGGCGCCTCCACAAACTGTTGCACCCCTGAATGAATGCGGGGTTCTACCGGGATCAGAGGTTGGGGATACCTACAACTATAAATAAAAATCGCCTATACATGAATAAATCTATATTTACGGATACACCCGAACTGCCACCCAAACTTTGGCAGGTCAGTGTGTGCTAATGAGATTATTTTAGGGTAACAAGTCTAATGTTAAATTTTAGCATAGTAAGTTTGGGAGGCTATTCGGTTGCACCGATATTTACCTCATGTAAACCATCCTATAATCTTAATTCAAATTGCCGCGTGGAACCCTTTCTATTTCGCTACCAATTAACCGCCTATCGCCGCTCGTGCTGTCGCTCGTCTCCCTATTTACATACGCTCGTATCCCTATGTACTGATTGAAGTTTTGCTACTCAAAAACTGCTGCAGTGTATAATAGAGGTGATAGCACGGTAGGTGAACAACTTGCAAAGATTAGTAAAGACGGTGCCATTGATGTTGGTGCAGTGGGAAATCTGCTGCAGTCCGAAGAAATAGGATTATAATAAGCGATTCAAGTCCGCAGAGATTCCAGAAAATTTAAAGATGTATCATTTCAAGAACTGTGTTACGTTTCAACTGTGTATTGTTTGAGATTAAAACATAATTACTCCACATCTGCAAGTCAACCAACCTTGAGGTGTTCTCTCAAATGATGAGAAAATTACTGCTACTCTTATGTTAATTCGAATAATACTCAGGTCAGCGTTTCGATGAGATTATCAACAGTTGTTAAACAATCAGGAAATTAATCGCGGGTGGATGGCCAAATAATGCAAATATGCGGTATAATATGCAAATATGCGGCTCTCGTATATGAACAAAGAGAAACCAGTGGTGTTAGTAACGACGTGGCTCTATAGTCCGTTTCATGTGTTTTCAATTGTGCACTTAGCTGCTTTGAATACACGCTAATACCATAAAAAACTGATTTCTCTACAAAAAGTAGGGTAGTACTCATTTTTTGGAATAATCTTGTAGAAACAGATCATCAAAATTAGATCTGGTTTAGGAATTAATTTAAGTTTAACGCAAAACACCTTGCATATGTCGACCAACAGACTTTAACATATATATAAGATTTAATAAAATAATATTCGATGTAATAGGTTCAGATACAGAGTTAGTGTATTCAGTTACGCACATTAAATGACGTTCTGAAAAGTAAGGGTGTTGATAAAGCTTAATACCTTATAGCAAAAATGGCCATCCACCCGCAGTTCATTGACATTTTTTCTGATTTGTTAGTCTCTCATATTTGTTACACATTTTTCGCAGACGACCTGCTTAATCTAACTAATTAATTAAACAATTAATGTAGTCGTGTCATTAAACGACGATAACTATCCATATGATCAGGTATATATTTTTTTATAAACTTAATCCATATAATTAATTTTTTTGATTACTATAATAAAAACAAATGTGCATATATTTTAACACATTTTGACTTACATGTGAACTATGTATTATAATTTATTCATAACAAAAAATATTTCCTCAAATCCAGTCTCACAGATGCAGAAAAAAAATCCGATCATAGGACAAGATAGATTAGGTTATATGAGGGTGGTTTGAGATAAATGTAGCCTTCGATAGATAGCGTTAGGTGACAATGAACCCCATATTGGTTTTGACATCTGTCATCCAAGACATGACGTCTGTCAAAATTTGAAGCAGAAAGAACAATTAGTTTGGTTTTTACAGCCGTCGTAAGCAAGCAACTGTGTGTTTTGTGAAAAATGGAAAAAGTCGAATATCGTTCAGTGATTAAGTTCCTTCACAAGAAAAAACAAACAATGCAGAAATCAAGCCCGAACTGGATGCTGTTTCTGCTGAGTCTGCATCGTCCCTAGCAACAGTAAAATTTTGGAAAGCTTTATTCGTGTTCGTTTTTGATGATGACCACCCAGAATTCTCGAATATAGTCACTACACCATAAATCGTCATCAAAATCCATGTTATGATTATGGCAAACCCTCGAATCAAAATGCTGCAAGCATATCAGCTGAACGTGTACACGCCATCTTACACAAACATTTGGATATGAAAAAGCTATCCGGGCGATGGGTGCCGTGTTTACTCACTGTCGACCAAAAACACGAATTAAACTTGTCTGACGAATTAAGTTTTTGGCGAAATAAAATGTGATTCGAATGATTTGTTTCGTCGATACAATGTTGATTAACGTGGATCCATTGCTGCACAGCGTAAACAAAGTAATAGTCAAAGAGTGGATAAAAACGGGCTAGACCCACCGAAGAAGACATTGACAACCCGATCGACCGGAAAGGTGATGGCGACTGTTTTTTTGGATGCGAAAGGCATTATTCTTATTGATTACTTGCCAAAGGTTAAAACCATAATTGGCGATTACTACGCTGCATTATTGCACCGTTTTAACGCCGATTTGAAGAAGAAACGCCCTGGTTTGGCTCGCAAAAAAGTTCTTTTCCATCATGACAACCCAGCCGCTCACGGAGCGGCCATCGTGCAGACAAAATTGAACCAATTAGGCTACGAATTAATCGACCACCCATTCAGCAGGTCTAGCGCCTTGCAACCTCTTCCTATTCTCTAACCTAAAAAAATTGCTCGGAGGATGCCATTTTGCAACAAACGATGAACCTCCCTACTATTTTGAAGAGCTCGAGCAAAATTACTTTTCGGAAGGGATGAAGAAGTTGGAAAATCGTCGTGAAAAGTACATTGCCGTATGTCGAAAAATAAATGATAAAAAAACAAAAATCGAGCATTTTCTTACACAGGCTAGATTTCTGTTAAGAAAAGAAACTATATTTTTTGCGACACTTGGACACGTTAACCTGGACTCCATCCTGGCGAAGTTTCAAAAAATATCGTACGGAGAAGATGTACAAACAATAGGAACAATGCGACAACAATAATGTTCATATTATATTGAGTGCACCGATTTCGGGATATGCATAAAATATAGTCTTTGCTCTTGCTTCAAATAGAAATTCTACGATGGTGCAGGGTCCCTCGTAGAACACTAATTTCAATATGATATGAACGTTGTTGTTGTCGCATTGTTCCTATTGATTATATATCTTTTCCGTATGATATTTTTTGAGACATTCGCCAGAATGGAGTCCAGGTTAACGTGTGCAAGTGTCTCAAACAATATAGTTTCCTTACTTGAACCTTGCACCTTTTTGTTACTACAAACTGTACAATCCTTAACTGTACTTCTTTCGTTTGTAAAATATAATGGGGTTTCTTATCGGGCGTTCTTCCAAATCTGATGTTGAAAGACGACCTTTTTTGCCAGATTTGGGCTTCCTAAGATTTCCCACAAGTTGTTGTAATTATACTTTTCTCGATAATCACTACAGATTTTCTTATTTCTTTCACTGCTCCGGTCCTTATTCTTCTCGTGACGAACTCAGTCTCTGCGTTATGAAAAGTGGAAAGTATTTGCATATTTCTTTTATCTTTCCACGATAATATCATCATCTTATTATCCTTCCTATATGTTTTCGTCGTGTACTTTTGGAGTTGGATTTTTTCTTTCTAATTTCGTCCGGCAAACCCTTCCAATTAGGCATTATTGTACCGGTTGTGTGAGTGCCCAGAATTAGTAGTTAGTCGGCCAAGTTTGTGCCTGTAAAAAATCTATCAGTGTATAAGAGGAATCCGGTACTGTTAGATATTTCCAATAATTTCATGTTAATTTAATACATAAGTGTAATATTATTCTTGTTGTGAAATGGAGATCAGGGCGAATGAGAGTACCTGTTGTAGTGAACCCGTAATATGGTAACAATACAGTTATATACCCAGTTTATGATTCAGCCAAGACATATACTCTAAGTCCGCACGTCGTGGGATTTTGTGGATTATACATTTGGATATGATCCTCCCTTTGAGCACAACAATACTTTAATTTACTTCAATATTTTGTGTAGGAATATAGTATTCTTTACATTTATTGTCAAGGTCATCTACATTTTTTAGTTTTGCTCCTCGAGATGATATATGAGCTACAAACTGTCCTTCAAATGAAATGACCAATATATTGGGAGGAATCGTTTTCTACGACAAAAAAAAACATCCTTTAAAAACAGATGCCTGCCTGTCCATTCCACGCTAAAATATTCTTTTATGGATGATTTGTTGTGTAATGGCATGTTCATAATGACACCGAACAGCTGGTGGTGTGGATTGTGCTACTCCTTTTATCACAGAAGATGAACCATGGGCAAAGGTCAAGAAAAAATACAAGAGGCAGTTACCCTATATAAATAAGGGTAGAAGAGGCAGAAATACTGTTCGAAACCCAGTGATAAAAGAAAGGCCAGAAGGCAAGTCAACAAAAATCGATGCTAATAGAAGTCAATCGCATCGTACCTGAGTACAACTGCCTTTGAGCACAACAATACTTTAATTTACTTCAATATTTTGTGTAGGAATATAGTATTCTTTACATTTATTGTCAAGGTCATCTACAATTTTTTGTTTTGCTCCTCGAGATGATATATGAGCTACAGGCTGTCCTTCAAATGAAATGACCAATATATTGGGAGGAATCGTTTTCTACGACAAAAAAACATCCTTTAAAAACAGATGCCTGTCTTTCTATTCCACGCTAAAATCTTTTATGGATGATTTGTTGTGTAATGGCATGTTCATAATGACACCGAACAATGCTTTCATTTCTATAAGTGTAACGTCCACCTAATTAGATCATATGGAATGTTTTTTCCTTTCCATACGTTAGTTACTCTCCAAATCTCTTCAATACGTTCATTGGTGAAAAACAATTGAAAGAATTCTACTTCTATGGCTGGTCTATTGTTCGGAATGTTATAACTGTGCCCAGCATTATATGGTAATTTTATGAAATCTTCGTCCTTTATACCCTATAATTTCCATCTGTTCTCGTCATGACCTTTGTTTCCTCCGTCGCTTTGCTCCTCAGAGTTACCTTCTTGGCCATCGGATTCTGTATTGTGTTCTTCAAAAACATTCTTAAAATCAATTTCCAAATCACTAAAGTACTCTCACCAGTAGAAGAGATTTGTACAAATCGCGCAAAACCAAAGTCCGCTCATGCTTTTACCTGCGAGCCGTGTAACCCCCGCATTTCCCTTTCTAACAGTAGGTGTGAACTATGCGGATCCTTTCTTATTAAAGTATGGAAATGCATGTGGCTCAAAAACTACAAAAATATACATTTGCCTTTTGTTTCTTTTATTACTAAGGCCATGCACCTACTAGAACTTGAGACAAGCTTAACAGCCGAAGCGTTTATTGCAACACTTCGACGATTTGTTTGACGAAGGGGAAAACCATCTGTCATAATGTCAGACAATGGAACCAATTTTGTAGGTGCCAATAAAGAACTTGGCAATTTTTTGCTTAAAATTTCAGGACATTTGGGTTACGAATGAATGGCAATTCATTCCTCCAAATTCGCCCTATATGGGTGGTTTACATGAAGTTGATGTTGGATCAGTAAAACACCGCATGAAGCCTATTCTAAAGGACACTTCCTATACATTTCTAACACAAATAGAAGCATTTATAAATTCTCGTCATAAATGGGAGGTTAGAAAAAGAAATTTGTGGAAAGGAAATTCTATCTCACACGCAGAATGGATTTATTAGAGGCAGGGGGGACGGCAGAGAGTATAGTTTGGATGAACTATGTGATAAGTAGAGAGATATCAAAAAAGGAAGTTGTATCTCCTATTTGTGGATCTGAAAGCGACGTTTGATGGGATTATGAGGAACAGCTTGTGGGTGAGAATTGGGTATGTAGGGATATCAAGTTCATTGATACGTCTCTTACCTATGCGGATGATATACTATGTATGGCGACTGATGGCAGGGATGAAAGAAATAATTGGGAGAGTGAAAGGATATGTGGATAGAAGGGGATTGGAAGTGAATGTGGAAATGACAAAATTTATGCTGTATAAGAGGTGATGGATGGAAAGTAGAAATGATGCATTAGATATAGGCGGACAGAGGACTGAAAGTGTGAAGAAATTTAAATATTTATGTTTCTTATTGGCACAAAATGGGTCGTGTAAGGAACACGTAGAAATAGTCTCGAAGAAAGCGAGTGGAGTTATAGAAAGAATGAGGATTGTATGGAAGAGAAACTTTGGAGACTTAGAATGAGATTGAAGAATATGGAAGTATGTGTGAATAATATAATGATATAGAGAGCAGAGAGGGCTGTGGATGAAAGAGAGGAGAGAGTTCAGATTGGATTTATGAAGAGGATATTGGGATTGGACAGGAATACTAGGATTGTACTGCACGAGATTGGAAAAAATAAATGTTGGATAAACGGAGTGAAAAGGATGGTGAAGTTTGAAGAGAACATATGGAAGGATGGAGGGAGAAGGTTGATGATGGAAGTATACGGGGGGGGGGGGGGGGGGGGGGGGGGGGGGGGGGGGGAAGGGAGGGGAGGCGGGAAGGGGGAGGGGGGGGGG
>WYDF02039236.1:0-12512 GCA_009867245.2 Adranes taylori | reverse complement strand
TTCCAAAACACCGGAAAAAAATCTAGTGATAAATCTAGTAACTTTTCTCTCCCCCAAATCTAGTTAGAAAATAACTTCTAGTTAGAAATTAAATTTTGCTCTAATCAGACATATTGATTTCATTTTTTTATTTTCAAAATGACAACTATTCAAATCTAGATAAGCTCAAATAATTCACGTCTCATCTCGCTCTCGACAAGTCCGCTCTACGACAGCAAAGATTACGACGACGATGATGATCATGATGATGGATGATCAATATGTCTAATCAGACATATTGATTTGATGATTTTCGTCAATAAATCTAGTAACTTTTTTTAAACATCTAGTTAGAAAATAACAATTTAAAGTACGCATGCGCCCCGCCCGCGGCTCGTTTAAATTTTGCTCTCTAATCATACATATTGATTTGATGATTTCTTCAAAATGACAGCTATTCAAATCTACATAAGAAAAATTCAATTTTCGCGTTAGAATAAATCTAGTGATAAATTTAGTTACTTTTTTCCCCCAAATTTTGACAACCCGAAATGTCCTGTCATCCGCCATATTGGATTTTTATTTGACAGCTGTCAAAATCAATACCAGTTCCAAAATAACGAAAAAATAGCACTCCACGGAACGATTATCATTTTAGTACGATTTTGGAACAGCTTCTGGCGGGTTGGCGGGTGTTTTAGAATCCGTAGTTTCCTACTACTCCCCCGTTGGGAAATAACATTTATTGTCGTGTGGTCATAATATCTTATTAAATCATTATGATATTTACCTGGTGGCGCGGCCCGCGTAGATCGTCTTTAGCAAAAAAAGCTTACAAACCTTGTGCACATCTGACTCTTGGCACTCGCAAGCTTTTTTACACTTTAATTTACAAATAAACCGTTCTTTCTCCTCTTTACAATAATCATCCACTGTTATTGTTTTACCAGTACTAAACGCAAAAGTATTCAAGAAAAGCAGACCAAAGATTAACAAATACATTGAGCTGAACTATTAAGCTACGTGTTATACAATGTAGAATTTCGTTGATAGAATCAACAATAGTTTGGCATGACAGAAAAGAAACACAGTGCCAACACAGGTATCAAGTGACGTATCTTTGATAAATTCAAATAAGCCTACTAATCACTACATAAAACTTCAAATATTCCATCAACAGTAAATATAAAGAAAGTTTATGAAAAAATATATGAAATTTTAAAATCACTCATGCAATTTAGTAAGTCTATTTGGTCACACTTTTCCCATTCCTTGAATATAAACAACACTACAAAATAATATTGCATATAAATAGTTCATTAACAATTTATCCTAATCAGGCTTTAATATTTATTCAACCAAGGATCATGAAAAAATTTTTATAATTTAAGTTTCATTATAATATATTAGGTTTCTTTTTTATTGAAAATTTAACAAAATTGCTCTTAATTATTTTCAAAGTCATTACACGTTGAATTGTTGTAATATTTTTTTTTTAAGATTTTAAAAGATAAACAAAGCTAAATGCTATTATAATATATAGCATTTCGACAGTCTACGAGATTTCGTAAACATAGCTATTTTAACAGAGAGACGTATATGTAATAAACAAAACAAAAAAAGCGTAAATAATATGCATTTTTGTCAATAAGGATCAAATCAGATTGCTATATATTCAAAACATGTTTCATAAAACTATAATTTGTTATAAGATATCTTCTTATAATGTCCAATTCAAACATTCCAATTGCTTCTCCACAAAACATGAGCTTATATCATTTTCAACTTTATCATGCTTGTTTTTAATTTATTGTGTATATCTTGTAAATTAATTGTAAGAATAAAACGAGTTAAGTATAGCGTTATTATTAAGTACCACGCGTCTTATTTTACCTAATTTTTTTCTATATATCTTACTATATATCTTAATATATCTTACTACATCACGCAGTGCTCTAAATCAAGTAAATTAATTTTTATTTAATTAACATTCGATTACATATATTCGATTAATTTCTATTTGATTGATTTTTTTATTAAATTAAATATTCAAATAACTAATTGTTCATGGTCCTGCGTAGTAGAATCAGTGCATCGAGTCGGTTCAACGAAGAAAATAAAGAAGAAAGAAGACAAGCAGAATACAACCAATAATGGTTCATGCTCCTTCGAACCTTTAAATTCAGTGTCTCGGTGACAGTGCCTCGGTCAAGAAACTAAAGGATAAGAAGAAATCTTCAGGTCCCGCTTGGAAATGTACAGACACTATCGTGGAAAAAAACAAACAGCTCACAGAGAAAGAAATCAGTGGTCGGTAAAGAACAAATTTCAATAATCAACAGCAACAATAGCTGGAAGAATAGTATTAGAGGATAGAAGGGTTTTTAGAGTTTACAACTCTAAATTACTCATTTAAATTACTGTATGAGTGATTTCGTATCAGGTACATAATTTTTCAAATATTTTAAAGGCTTATAAAATCAAACTAGTGTACGACTGACTAAGCGTCAGGTACATATACAAGGTTTTGTAGAATTTAAGATTCTAAATACTCAATTAAATTAATGTACGACTCATTACGTATCGGGTACATATTTTTGCAAATATTTTAAAGCCTTATAATTAGTGTACCACAAACTATATGTTAGATACATTTCCGATTTAAAAAAGTGAAACAAAAGAAACAAGAATGTCCGTTGCGGAAATTAATGAAAAAGTTGAAGCTCAATAAAAATTGGTTAATGAATTTAAGCAGATAGTCTTAAATATGAAGAAGGATTCATTATCAAGAAAAACCGACCAGTCCTAGAAAAGAGAATAAAAAACGTGGAAGAAACATATAAAATTATCATAGCAAAAGACGAAGAACTCAGGAAAGCAGGAAAAGCACGGCAGCCTTCATGGAAGACGCGACGGCGTGTAGATGAAACGATGGAGTATATAGACCATCTAGAAGAACACCCGCGGAAGGCGCATACAATCAGTGCAAAACTGAAAAAAGAAGTCGAGAAGAAAGTTCAGATATTTTATGAAGAGGTTGAGGACATAGAAAGAAGTATGGAAAACGACATTGGAAAAAACATTTCTAGCCATGTAAGTGTATAATATTGAAGAATTGTACAAGACTTACTGGACTGCAGAAAGGAAAGCGAAATAAGTAGCAGTGTCAGAAGGAAATATGGAGATTAAAGAAGAGTTAAATAATCTAGAGTGGGAGTACAACAAAAATTTGAAGAGGTGAATAGGAGATTGTAGGAAAACATAAGAGAAAAAGAGTTCAAACCGATCAAAGAGGAAAACAACGATAGGTTACAAAAGCTAACAATTCCAAAATTTGACAGGAAATATGTTCTCTTTAATTGTTCTCTTTCTTTCATTGGAATTTTTGCTATCTTAACGGTCTCTTAACAAAAAATACAAGCTATCAAGCAACTATAGTAGACTCAAAAGACTGAGACACGGCAGTGAAACTGAATTGAAATAATTACATACTCATGCATGATAAGACAGCGAAACGGCGAAACTAGACTGTCGTATGGTAGTAACATTTTTCAATTTTGCAATTAGACTTAAGTTCGCATAAATTTGAATGATATTTATCCGTTGTGAACAAATATACGCTATTGTGATATAGCTAAATATTGTACTTAGGAAAATTCGTTGAACAGATTTTTTATTTACACCGATATTTTCACTGATTTTTCTTTGACTTACATTTGGATTTTCTGCTTCTCAAAAACTCTCTTTTCCGGATGTCTCCTTTCTGGATATTTTTGCTAACATTGTGTGAAAGTGTTTTGTAACTAAGTCCCGTAGAATTACCTAGTATGATAAATACGATCCAAGTAGATCCGTAGGTCCAAAAATTCAAAGACTGATCAGATCAAATCAACGATGCGCAAAATAATTTTACGATCCGAAGATTTGTAATAAAATTAAGTAATTTTTGTGCTGCTCTACATAATTAAAATTATTATCATTTATTCATTTATATTAGTTATATAAAAAACAATTATTTAGTAATGTTTATTTTACTATAATAAATGTAGTTTATTTTACTTTTTAGATTTATATACGCATAGGAATATTTTTATATTAAACATTTATTGAAAAAAAATTAAAGAGTTTACAAAGACAATATAAAAATATATAAATTTTTTTTTAATTATTGAAAATAACAAAATTCTTTTTAATTTTTTTACATAAAAAAAATCAGGCACAAATTAATGAAAAAGTAAGAAAATAAAACTCAAAGCATCAGTCCTTTTATTATTTAACATATTATAATCTTTCACGTCATTTTTTACGAGTAATCCAAATTGTATACACTTTTCTAAATTAAAGTAGAATTTAAATCTCCTTAAGTGCATAATTTAGATATATCACAATAGTTTATATATTCATTGTATATATACATTGCATAAATGGTAAAACAGTGATGCCTAAAATGTTTAAAAATGGCTATTTCTTTTAATTGTTTAAACCTTATAGATGATGTACAAAAGATTGTCTACATTGCCCTCAAAAGAGTTTCAATTTAATCAAAAGCATTTGTTTCCAGGCGTCATCTATTCCTAGATCGTGCATATGAGCCACATAGTGCACTCACTCAAGTGTCCTATTTCTTCCGAGCATCGAGCAGCTACATCATTTTTCCCCAGCATCACAGAGGGTACGTCTGAAGTAAATATCACCAATTTTTTTCTGTATAAAATTTTTTAATCTCTCTTACAATGGAAAGACTATCAAATTTAATTAATTTAACAATTCCTATATTTTACATATAATATAAAAATGTTCCATGGAAATATCTGCACTTCCATCCACTATTAAACAATGAAATGTTGATGTTCTAACTTCATGCATAATCTCTCCATGTAAAACAATATTGATGCATTTGACAAATTCAAAGGATAGATCTAACAGCACCATTATTCTGGAATTTTTACATATTTTTCAACATGGTCATGAATGCTTTGTGCGGAGAGCATGGATGAGTAGATTTTTATTGCTAAGATAACATCGTCTATTAGAAGTTTTATCATGTTTTTGTCTGCTCTTTTTCGTTCAATGTTTTCTAACTAGTCATTACGATCTTCCGGGATTTCAATCAGAATTCTCAAAAACCCTTTGTTTTTATTTCTGATGGAAATAACCAAATCAAGAAGCACTTTTTGATTTAAATGTCACTTTAAATAATCAATCTATATTTTTCTTCTCATTGCGCGCTATATGGACGCGCCTCTAGAGACCGTGCATTTTGTTTGATGGATCGAATCATGTTAAGGGTATATGTATATATTTCATCAGATGGATGATATGACGCGAAGCACATAGTCGCCAACAGTTGTCGCATAGCCTTTGTACTTGCCGCTTGTTCTGTTCGCTCGTTCAAACTAATCCCCGCATAATAATATATCCTTTAATTCTATATAGCCAAATGGATACTTATATTTACATTATTTTTATTTTTTTAGTTACATTATTATACAGATTATTTTTCTCGAGTATAACTACTTTTTCGCTTTGTAGAATTAAATACTCTGCATCAAAATCTTGACAAATTATACATTGACAATTTGAACTGAAACATTTGAGTTGCTTCAACAATAGAGGAATTATCCGGTCCGAGATGTGTGTGTGGAAGTTCTACAACTACTGCACGCCCGCGGCTTATAAGGAACATTGATACACACTAATTTTTTTCTCTAATTTAAAAACCTAAATGGAATCAAAAATATTATAAACAAAATTTTTTATTGCAATACTTTCTCAATAAATCTGTTAGGAAATATTTTTCTTCTCATTGCGCGTTATATGGATGCGACTCTTGAAGCGGTGCATTTCTTTGATGGATCGAATCATGTTAAAGGTACAAGTATATATTTCATTAGACTATGTTATGGCGCGAAGCACACAAACAGTCGCCGACAGTGGTCGCATAGCCTTTGTACTTGCCGCTTGTTCTGTTCGCTCGTTCGTTCAAAATAATCTCCCGCATAATAATATATCCTTTTATTCTATACAGCCAGATGAATGCTTGTATATAAATTGTTTTTATTTTTTTGAGTTACATTAATAAACATTATTTTTGACGAGTGTAACTACTTTTTCGCTTTGTAAAATTAAATACTCTGCATCAAAATCTTGACAAATTATGCATTGAAAATTCGATCTGTGTTGCTTCAACAATAGAGGCATTTTCCGATACGAAATGTGTTTGCGGAAGTTCTAAAACTACTGCACGCGCGCAGCTTATAGGGAACATTGATACACACTCATACTTTCCCTAATTTAAAAACCAAAATTGAATCAAAAATAATATTATAAATAAAACATTTTATTGCGGTATCTTCTCAAAAATCTGCTAGGAAATATTTTTCTTCTCATTGTGCGCTATACGGACGCGACTCTAGAAGCGGTGCATTTCTTTGATGGATCGAATCATGTTAAGGGTACATGTATATATTTTATCAGGTGAAGATAAAATATATACATGCAAGCACACAAACAGTCGTCAACAGTCGTCGCATAGCCTTTGTACTTGCCGCTTGTTCTGTTCACTCGTTCAAAATAATCCCCGCATAATAAAATATCCTTTAATTCTATATCGCCAGATGAATACTAATATTTACAATATTTCTATTTTTTTGAGTTACATTATTAAACATATTATTTTTGACGAGTCTAAGTACTTTTTCGCTTTGTAGAATTAAAAACCTCCCTGGCATTCTTCTTTTTATTATCCACCTCTTATTAACTCCCCCCTATTGTTCTTCTTCTTGTCCCGAGTTTTTCGTTTCCGTAAATTTCTTTTGACCTCTTTTACAACTTCTTCAATATTGCTCACCTTGCAAACTCTTTTCTTTCTATCTCGCTCCAAACATAATATGTTTCTTCATACCCACTTTTATCTACATACATACCATCTTCATATATTCCCCCCACCCCTCTACACTCTCTATCCTCCACTTACTCTCCACTGGAAAGTGATCGTATTCCAACCTTTCTCCAATTTTCGGATTCCAACCACACACTTCCTGTTTCATTCATCACCAAATAATCTACCACAAATCCCCCTCCATGACATCTGAATGTCACATTGCCATCCCAATCACCTTAAACACATCCGTTTCCCACCACTAATCCCTGTTCATCTACCCATTCAATAAATTTCTTACCCTCCGTATTACACACTTTATCTTTCGACCTTCTATCCACATTATCCAACAGGACCTTCTATCCTGTTCTCACATTCCAGTCACCCTTTGTAGGTATCGCATCTCATTCATTTTCCTTCTCACTCATCATGTTGCTCATCTTCCACTCAAATTCACTCCATTCTTTGTTCGCATACACAGTCAAAACTAATATCTTTTTGTTTTTAATTCCTATCAACCTTCCATACGCCCCCTTCCATACACATTCATCTACACTCCATTCTTTTATTCCTTTTCGAACCCCCGTCACAATCGCTCCGCTGGTCCTAACTTTAGCATTCTTTCTTTTTGCACCTTTCATTTTCCAAACAAAACCACCAGGCAACTTCATCTTCATCTTTTCCCAACCTTCCTCTTCAGCCCAAGTCTCTGCCAATCCCATTACATCAAATGATCGTAAATATTCCATAACATCGAGCTAGCCCAGCTTATTCATCAAACCCGCCACATTCCAATTAAGCATCCTCCACTTATCATCAATCAAATCTATAAACTTTCATCTCTCCTTGTCATATCGTTTTCTCCTATAAGCTTCTTCTTACTCTCCTCATTTTCTACATACCTATCTCCTCCCCTTTCCCATTCCGTAATCACTCGATATCCTAATTTGTTACACGACCCATAAGCCCTTTTCTTTTTGCATCCATCCATCATCCCTCTTCTCTTGTTTTCACATTGTTTCATACTAACCCTATCACCCCATGCGGACACATAGCCACTCATTAGCCATACTTTATTACATAGCCATATATTTTTATAACTCACATAAACTCTTTCATTGCCTATTCTTTTGTTAAATGGCTGCTCCTTGATCAAACTTTGAACACTTCTCTCAATATTAATTCATAATCATAATCTATAAAAATTTTACTTCCTTTTAACATTTTCTTTCTATCCATCAGTTCCATCTTAGTCTCCAAGCTATCTAGCTTAACCAGTAGTGGCCTGCATGTTTTCTCTTCTTCACTTGTCCCGAGTCTTACCATCCCAACGTGAACGTATTTAGCCACATTAATTACCAAATACTAGCATGGGGAAACACAAATAAGAAAAACCTGAAACGAGTACAAACAAACCAATACAAGGCAGTAAAAGCAGCACATCAACTAAAAATCAGAATAAGAACAAAAGCAAAAGCAACAAAAGAAAACCACACTAATCAGAATAAGATTCAAGTACCAGAAATTTACTAAATTACAGGGAATAAAAAGAAGAACATTTAGAAGCAAAATAGAAAGAGGTATATTAAACAACAATGAAATTCATCAACATCGAACATAAACAATATCCATATATGAAGAACATAAATAATATCCATATACCTCGGCCGATAACAAACTGCGGGTAGAATAGAGCGGAGCTACTATATCCAGCAGGATACCCGAAGAAATTAAAATAACCGACACAATGAAACAAATGAAAAATTATTTAATTAAAGTAGATAGATATACATGGTTTTGTATATAGATGAATGTATGGGCCTTGTATTGTATTGTATTTTATAGACCGTAATATCTTGTATTTAGAAACATCGGATTTTGGGTATGAAATAATGTACATTGATATATTTCCATTAATTGTGTGTAGAAGTTAATTAAGTAATAAATAAATGTGATCGTAATTGCTCTCTAAAGATCCAGAGAACTTAGGAAATGCCGTTTGGTCTTAAGTTCAATGAAGGTGAAATCCCGACTATACCTCCACGCGGTTGAGAGCGGAAACGACTATAAATGTCCGCTAACGTAGCGGAGTCCGAATGTGCGCCGGTATAAGCAAACATCCTAATCCCTAGATTAGGTCAGGGCACTCTATTGTCCTGGGGAGGAGTAATCGTCCGCAAAGACGGAGGAACCAAGCATTATGGTCAACGGTATTAGAATCAGGAAGGCAACGGGAAACCACCTGATTACACTTCCCTAGTACAAATGATGATGGTTGACAAATACAACGGCCCCGAGTGTACGGGCGTCCCTTTAGTGCGAAGAATCTCCCGGTCAACCAAAATCAAGGTAGAGAACACACACAAAATAGCTAAATGAAAAAACAAGGAAAGAGTTAGAAGAAAGAATGAATTTTCTGAATAAAAAGGGAAACGAAAAGAACAAATGTGGAGACTCCAGAAGAAATGTGGAACAACTGCAAAGAAATACTACAAGATGTTCAAAATACCAACCTAACTTTGAAAAAGAAGAAAGCAAAACAATCATGGATGACAACAGAAATCCTAATACTAATGGAGCAAAGAAGAAAGCATAAAAACAAAATATAAACGAATACAAAAAGATTCATAGAGAAGTTAGACAAAAAATTCGAGAAGCAAAAGCACAATGGCATACACAAGAGTGTCCGGAGTGTAGAACATTTCGAGTGTAGAAGAGTGTAGAACATTTCGATAAAAAATATGGCCTATTCCATTTGCATAAAAAGTTAAAAGAGGTACAAGAAAATCCAGACACCCAAACTTCTTAGAAGATCGGAACGGCAACCGAATAGTGGATATTGAACAGCAACTGGAAAGATGGCAAGAATATATAACCGAACTTTTTGAAGATAATAGAAGCCAACTACCCAGAATGAACGTTTCGAGTGGACCCTTAATAAGTAATGATAAAGTGCAGAAAGCTATCAACCAAACCAAAAACAGAAAATCGACGTGATCCGATGATATCTATGCGGAAACGCTGAAAATACTAGGAGAAAATAGCATTAGAATTCTATCGACACTATTCAACTCGATATACAATACGGGAATCATACCCGCTGATTGGTTCCCGTCATCTTTCATTATAATTCCAAAGAAAAACAAAGCAACAAAATGCACGAAGCACAGGACAATTAGCTTGATGATCCATATCCTGAAAGTGTTTCTACGGATAATTCATAAAAGAATATACAAAAATATTCATAGTAGGATAAGTAATAGACAGTTTGATTTCCGTAACGGCTTATGGACACGAGAAGCCTTCTTAAGGCACGAGAAGTCTTAAGAAGAATAATTGTATGCCATAGATTTCGAGAAAGCATTCGACCGAGTCCAAAATGAAAAAATGCTATGTATGCTAAGAGGTTTAGAGATAGATGAAAAAAATATTAGGATAATAGTAAACCTATACTGGAACCAAATAGGAAACGTACCACTAGGAGATCATCTATTGGGAGAAATAGAGATACAAAGAGGAGTACGACAAGGATGCAAACTATCGCCCTTGATGTTTAACTTATATGCAGAAAACATATGCAGCAAGACACACATGAGGGTATATTAATTAACGAAGAACTGGTCAATAACATTCGAGAGGCAGATGATACGCAGGTGCTAGCTGAATCATGTGAGGAATTACAAAACCTGATGAACCGGATTATCCAAGCTTGTGACAAGCATGGTATAAATCTCAATACCAGCAAAACTAAATACATGATCATAAGTAAACAGGACAATATTCAAGACAATTGAATAAATGTAAACGGGATTCAATTAGAACGAGTCAATAAGCTAATATATTTAGGAAGCATAAGAAACGACAAGTGGGATTCAAGTATAGAAATTAATAACAGAATTGCAGAAGCGAGGACAGCGTTAATAAACATGAAACAAGCGTTATGCAGCCTTGATCTAAACATAAACTTGCATGAACGAATGCTGAAATGCTATGTGTTCCCAGCGCTGTTATATGGAGCAGAAGCATGGACACTTACAGACAACCTATCAAAAAAAATCGAATCTTTTGAGATGTGGGCATACAGGAAGATCCTAAAAATTAGTTGGGTAGAATATGTAACAAATGTAGAAGTACTCAGAAGACTAAATAAATCAACAGAAAGAGTAAACACTATTAAACGGCGAAAGCTAGAATACTTCGGCCACATCATGAGACACCCAGAAAAGTACGCTCTACGAAGAACGATATCATGGCTCAAAAACCTACGGCAATGGTTTAAAAAGTCTAGTACCGAACTGTTCCGAGCGGCTATCAACAAAATCCTGATAGCAAAGATGTTAACCAACATCACAGTCAACGATCGATAACGGTCACGACTCTTCAAGAAGAACATCGTAATCCTTCAAATGGTTATTCCATATTGCAGCATTCAAAGTAGGTTTTTAGCTCTTTCGAACCCAGTGATCAAGAATTTTCCCTGAGTATTTTCAAAACTTACGCAAACGTTGTAAAAACCTAATAATAGTATTATCAATGTTCCACATTTAGGTAAACTTTTACCAGCATCATAACACGTGGTTTCCTGTTTGAGGCTCTTACAAGATTTTTACGATATTTTGCTATTACTAACTCCTTAAGTTATTACCTGATTGAAAATTCCTTTGAAAGGCTGAAACAGGAAGGGCTGAAAGAGAACTGAACCTCATGATGTTATGAGTCATACAAAGATATAGTGGTCGCACAAGTTTTTACAGATTTTCGGATCTATATCCGTTGTAGTGAATAAATAAAGCTTTCATTTCGAACAACAAGAAAGATTTTAAAACACTAGTTAATAAAATTGATACAAAAATTCTGAAAATAAGCATGCATTTCTCAATAGTTTTTCAAATAATATCAAATAGTATCTAATAACTTGTTTTAAGTTTACACAAGAATCATTAAATAAAAGAACGCAAAGCCCATAATATATATAATGTAAGTTGTCATAATCTTGTAGGCACGACTAAGAGTTATCGGCGCTATATAGTCATCATCTTTCAAAGAACGCTGCGTACCGCAAAGCCCTGAATAATTTAAATTCTTAGTAGAACACTTACTGGCTGTTGGACCTATCCCGTAGATTGACGCTCCAGGATAATTTCCTCCTTTTAAATAGTTGCAAATCACGTACGTGTTCATCGCTTTAGCGTCATAATATATCTGATATGCACAACCTAAAAGCATGCAATATATAGCTATAAATTCTAAAGTGACTCTGTCCCATTTACTTAGTCCTATTTGCGTAAAAATGATTTTTAGTCTTACTTGCGTACATGAGTAAATAGGGATTAGCATAGGTAAAAACGGGCATATATCAATAATCCTACTTGCGTACACGTTATAGTGTAGCTACTTATTGCGTTTTATTTTGAACAAAATAATCCAACTCCCAACAACTCCAGATACCCATAGTGCTCTGTATGCTGATGACACAGCTTACTGGGCATGCTAAAAGCGGAAACTGCAAACCGTCATCTACAGTTCAAAATGGACGCAAAAATGGCGCATCACCCCTAATCCGAGCAAAACTCAAGAAGCCATCTTCATTCAGCATCCCAACCATGTCAAAAAGAAACATCAAAATCGTGCCCACATCAAACTCCGACTCTGG
>WYDF02039225.1:0-12512 GCA_009867245.2 Adranes taylori | reverse complement strand
TGCAATAACGACCTGGTCATCCGCAAAACATAGCGTGTATAGCATTGTGTTATTGAGTGGTATACCCATATTGCTGCACTTACTCTTCCAATTTAACTTGATTAAGTATTTATATTTAGTAATATGAATGTAATATGTATGAATTATGGCAATAAAGATTTAATTGATATAAGATCTATAACGTTTGTAAAAATGGAACTGATATTATTTGCAACTAAATATTTATAAATATGTGTTGATATAATTTTTTTAGAAAATTAGGCTGCTCGTTATGTTTTGTAAAGTGATTTGTTATGACACTTTACAAAACATTACATTTTATGATACATATAAATCACATGTGTTTATGCAGCATTAATCAAAGATGCATAGTCAAACATATTTCTACATTAAAGTAGCCATTGGTTATTTTGCGCCATTAATGGACAATTTTATAATTTAATTACCGTATTGCTGTTGTCATAAATTTTAATCATCTTCAAATCCCTTCTGGTAAATGAGTCGTTACAATGGAGTACAAGACTGCTTCTAACAAGTTGCCCAGTTCTCATAATTAAACATACCTAATACAAAATGAAAATATGATTATTATTGAACATGTTTATGATAATTTTTTGTAATAATATAAAATATTTCATGCCTGTTAAATATAAAATTAAATGATTTACTAAGAAAATATTTGTGTCTTATAAATAAAAATGTACATAGTTAATTTTACAAATGAACTTATATCAAATATTTTTTATTACATTAAATTCAATTCTATTCAATATATAAATTAATGTGTAAGGTTTCAGTGGAATGAAGGGAAAAGAATGCTTGGGGATACTTAGAGGATATATTTGGGAAGGGAACTAATGAAAAGCAATTTGTAGAACACAGGGGGATGAGGATGTCGGGAAAAGATTTGATGTATGGGCATAGGAGGAGAATATGAGGTAGCAGAATATGGATTATCTTTGTTTGTTTTTTGGTGTAACTTTTTTGGAATTATTGTATTATTGGTTTTTTATATTGCTAGGTTTTTATAGTTAGTTTTGATTGTACAAGCTATTTTATCATTATTTTAGTTTAAGTTAGGTTAAGTACATTATATAACATTTCCCTGTGAACCCATTTCCCTGCTGATGTTTTTTAGATGCCAATAAAGGTTTATGCATAACTCAAAATGAATTTTAAGAAATAGCTGATCAAGTAGCGATATATTATTCTAGTAAGGAAGTGGTTAAGTCATGTGAAGATTATTTCAGGGTTTCAGGGTTTATCTTTCTGCTCAGGAGCATGAATTATAAATAACGTTTTTGGGGAAATCGTGAGGATTTGAAAGTAATTTGTTTGTTGCAAGTAACAGGTACGCAATACCAACCAGGAAACCAACATCACACTTTTATTACAACAAATGTCTTAAAAAATCAGCAAGTTGAAGGTGTCTGGACTATTTCATCTATTAATATAAGGGATTATCAGCACTGTTGCAATATTTGAAAAACCACAACTATGCTGCATAAGCCACTAGCCCGTTGCTAACTAAAATTTATAATAATCAATTTCCAATATAATATAATACATGTCTAATCCTGGCTACATTCGTAAATTAATAATAATTCACGACAAGGTTTCATTTCTAGTAAACATCCGGCTAGTGGCTTAGCCAACAGAGTAGTGGTCTTTCAAAGATTGCGTTATCAGCATCAGCAAATATCAGCATCCAAATAAAGAAGATACTGATGATCCCTAATAATAATGTGTGAAATAGTCCATACATCTGAAGTAGCCGACTTTTAAGACATTTGTTGTAATTAATTTATTATACTCAGAATAAAAATTATTTACTCATCATCTAATTGGTTAGTTATTTCCTCAACAATGCAGCTATTCATAAATACCGTGTTTCATTTGTCAGGTGGGCCAAAGACAAGTATTGCTATATAAAAGACTGACTCAAAACGCAAATTATCTAAGTCGGTTCAAGGAACATAATAAATGAATTAACGGTCCTGTTACTCCCTCTGCACACCAACCTCGGATTGTTCTTCGAGTTTACTAATGAACTTAAAAAAGTTTGTGGCTGTTTTGAGTAATACGATTTTTGAAAGTATTTTGCGAATAAAATAAATAAGCAATTTTTAGGAGCCAGAGATTAAAAATGTAATTAAGTAAGTAGATGTTCTTTCGAAAATTGTAATGGAAAGGGTATTTTACTAATTAGTTGTAAAAATTTGGGCAAGGTGGACATGTGTTTCTAGCTGGGGATTATAGCTGTTATCAACACCTTTTCTTATTCCAAATATAGCCGTAAGGTCGAACTATCATAGTTCGATGTAAGGTCCAATATTGCATCGAACTATGAATCCGACGCTTAACTAATACGCTATGAATACCCGTACAAATAATTATTAAAATTTCTCAGCTAAACGTTAATTGTATGTAAGTTTGCATACATTAAGATGGTATATTTTGAATTATTCGCTGTATACAGATATGGTATAATATATTCTATCAGCTATGTGTTATGCATTTGGACGAATTTAATGGCAGAATATTTGCTTAAAAGTACAATGACTCTAGTGGGAATAAGATTTTAGGTTTCATTTAAAGAAGTTGGTGTTAATAGTTTGCACAATAGCAAAAGTTCAAACGATAAAACACGGACTAAAAGAATATTGCAGAGTGTAATTGAATTAAGTTGTAACATGAGTGTGAAGATTAATTTTCTACATTCTCATATTATTTTTTCCCTAAAAACCTGTATTTGAAAAATAAGGAGAATGTTGGAAAGAGATACCAGGGAGGGTAGTATTCAAACATTATAGCTGAATACTACTTTATGCAATAGCGAGACGGCACTGGTGCAAGGAGAAACTGAAGGAAGAAAAGTTGACGAAATAAATGATTTTTTGAATATTGTTTTTATCACGTGACCCATATTAAATTAATTAATGATAAATTAACATACCGGATTCACTATTATGTTGCTTTCCGTGACTTGTTTCGAGGCTCAGCCTCATCGTCAGACGTTTGGATGCTAACTGGTTGGTATCATGTTTGTATTGCCGTTATAGATGTGTCCTTCGTCATTCGTTGTCGGTTTCCCTCGTCACTTTATTGCTGGCGCGCACTATTTCCACTGTTGCACTGTTTCGTTCTTTTTTGTTTATTTTATATTCTGTTCGTGTTGGATTGTAGTTTTGTTGGTTTGTTATTTGTGTAAAACTTTAAGCGGTTTTAGTAAGCTGTCAAATTTACATTGTGCTTATTCGTTTAGTATATCATGATTTATTTTGTGTTTGTAAATTTCGATGCTTTCTTTGATTTCTAAATTTTTGTGGTTGCTTTTTATAATTGTCATTGTTTCTTCTAGTGTCTTATTTGGGTGATCATTGTTGATTAGATGATTTGCGAAATGTGAGTGATATATGGCGTAACGTGTTCTGAAAGTTCTGTTCAGTTTTCCTATGTATAAACATTTGTATATACGTTGGTTATATAGAATGGATATTCGTTTAGTATCTGATGTTAGTTTTATGTGTTTTAGTTTTTCTATGAGTTCAGCGTTGTTTTTTATATTGTATTGATTGGAAAGTTTTATTTTTTATTCTATTTCAGTTTTTATAAGTTTACTTATATGGTATGATGGTGCTGTTTTGTAATTAATTAGCGGCTTTATCGGTATACTGTCCTTGTGTTTCTTTTGCGGAATAAATATTGGTGTCAAGGGTTTTTATTTATGTATTGGCATTTGTTGTTCTTGTTTATTTTGTGGTATGTTTTGTGATTTCTTGTATTTGTGCTTGAAATTTTTCAGTAGGATCTTTGATATTTCTCTGCAGTTGTTTTCGTTTATGAATTTGAGCATTTTTTGAGTCAGTTCATCTTTGTTGATTATGACGAACGTTTTTTTTTTTTGTTTATTGTGTGAACTATTTTGTTTTGCTTATTTCATGTTTATCGTTGTTTTTTTGAATTCTGATGAGGAGTGTTACTTTGTGTGCTATGATGTTTCTCATATATTTTTGTTCTTCTGAGGGGATGTTCTTGTGTATATCTACTTCTGCAACTTCGATCATTGTTTCTATTTTATCTTCTATTGTCTTTTTAGTTTATATATAGGCCCCTTGTTTAGAAGCATTAGTCCTTCTGGTGTGAACTTGATTTGTGTTCGTTTTGTAGTGTTATCTGCTATTTCTTGTTGTTTATTTTAATTATATTTTGAGTAAGTGTTGTTTTGTTTATTTGTTAATATTTTGATTGTTTTTAGTTTGCGTTTCATATGGCTTTTGTATAACACTGCTTATTTATACAATTATTCGGTTTTGTATTTCAATCTAAATTTGTACGTGTTATTGTTACGACTTCTAGATGTAGTTTATATATTTCGTTAATTATTTTTTGTTTTTGATTGTATTGTACCAGAACGTACGGTATGCAACGTTAAGAACATTAACTACTGCATGTAAAATTGGTTGTATTCAAAAACTGATAATTCATAATACGAATTTTCATGTCTATCAACATGCGTCTTGTGGCTTAGTGAATTAAGTCTCGGTTTTCAAAGCCGTGATGCTACTAATAAAGAGAATGCTGATGATGCTTTATAATGATGGGTGCAATGGCGCAACATCTTGAACAAGCCACTTTTTAAGACATTTGTTGTGACTACCGAAATTACGTACCTATTAGATTAATTTATAATAACCAAAGTAAAGTTCCTTTATTTTACAGTTTATTTTCAATGATCCTTTTATAATCGAGTGAATTTTATTAGTTGAAGTGAACTTTATAAATTTTATTATATATAAACCTACCCTACTAAACTGTCATGCATTTTTTAACGCGACAGTATAAATTATTATAGTGGAAAAAAAGTACGGTCCCAAAATAGGATAAACAACAGCTTATTGTCAGCTTATTTACGTAAAACTTTACGAAATCTTAAATTTACGAAATCACTATCAGTTTCAAACTGCTCATAACAAAATCAGCAAAAATATGGATTATAACCTTGACTATTAATAAATACGTAATCACTAGCCAAAGTTTATATTATATTCTCTAATTATTTCTATAGTTAAAAATATTTTTAACTATAGAATGAAACTCTTATTTGGTGAGTTACCTGTTACTAGAAAAGAACTTACCTTTTTGCGAGTGCTTAAATTCTCTCTCATACAATCTATAAGCATGCGCATGTGCCAAAAGTAGATTGTGTCCACACAAATAATCTGCTTCACCAGAATTTGCATAAAATGGTGCAAAAGCTCCAGAACCATAACCCTCTTGACATATTTGAAAAGGTTCGTTTATGGTCGTCCATATTCTAACACGATCTCCAAATTTTTCAAAACAAACACGCGCATATTCTTCGAAATATTTTGTTATTAGCGAATTTGTCCATCCTCCTAATTTTTGCAGTTCATAGGGTAAATCCCAATGATACAATGTTACCATTGGTTGTATTCCACTAAGGAGTAGGGCGTCAATAAGTTCATTATAATAACGTATCCCGTCTGGATTGATTGCATGTGAGTACAGGTTAGGAAGTATTCGTGACCATGATAACGAAAATCTATATCGAATTTTTAAAAAAACTCAAAAGAGTATGGGAAATATATTACATACTATAAATACATACTATTTCTAAACTATATTCTTATATAAACTAAAACTTGAACAAGGCTAAATAAATGAAATTAATATAAATATTATCAATATAGTAATAACTGTACAAACATATTAAAATTTGAAATATACTACCTTCAACAATTACACATATTAAGAATATATATATCTATACATTTTTATATAAGAAATAGTGTGTGTGTGAGGTTGTGTGTGTGTGTGTTGTTATTATTTCCTTATTTCAGTTTGTGACCCGCGTATTGGGCATTTTATTTTGCGGACGTTTCGCCAAAGTCTCATCTGGTATTATAGATGCTTTTAGACTGAAAAGTTATTGGGTGATGCTTTTTATATAGAATCTGGTTATTCCTCTTGTGCTGACGTTACCTGTGATTGGTTTTGTGACTAATATAGTTCGGCGTGGCTTCGTTGCTTCTGTTTCTGGTTTCTTATTATTAGGATTGTGTTTTCTTTCGTGATATAGTTCTAATGCGAATTTGCAGGCTCTTGATAAATTTTTGTTGTCGTTTCTCTTATTCATTGTTATGGTCGTTTTTCAATTTCTATTGTTTCTCTGGTGATTCTTTTTCTATAGTGTATCTCTGCGGCTATTGTCCTTGAGTTTTCAAAAGCTATTGTGTGTACTGTTGTTGAGTGATGTTGTGCTAGCGCCAAAGTGTTGAGGTTTATGTTGACATTGTTTTTGTATTCTAATATTCTGGCTGATACTTTCTGTTTGTTTGACAAATGTATATCATGTCGCATTCGATGCAAGGAACTTCGGATGATGCTTTATTTTATAGGGTAATTTTGTCCTTCGGTTTAAATATTGTGTCGTTGATTTTTTGATGAGTGTTACGTACTATTTTCTGGTTTTCTTTAAAATGAATGATATTCTATCAGTGTTCCTTTTATGTAAGGAAGGATTGCTATCTGAACTGTTCCGATTTTGGTCCATATCCATCGTACTTCAGGTGTAGATTTCTATTTATCTGTGACCCAACTCACCTTCCCCAAAGATGTGATGAAGACTGTCAAAATCAAGGTCAACAGGACGTCACTCATTACAACTTTGGATCCTCTTCTCTAGTCCCCCAAAAAAACGTTCCAACAGCTCACTGGCCATCGTGAGCTAACTTTCCAACCGTGTTTCCGAAACGCACAGCCAACAAAAAGAGCCACCAACCATTCTTACTCCCTTGTTGGCAAGAGAGTCAAGAGGTGGAAGAGGCCTTCGAATCCGCTGGCTCCCAGGACCTCAAAGTCTTTCGAGTAGTTTCTCGAAAAACAAACCAACCTCTTAATGTGATCCGTGTGATCACCAATGTCCGCACCAGATATGCCTCTCTTTTACCCAGAGGCTTGTATCTTATGGTTACTTCTATTCTACGGAACCATCGCACAATCCAACACCTTGCCCTAAGTAATGCACCAAGTGCTTTTCCACGGTAAATGAGTGCCAAAACCAACTAAGCTGCTCCAGGTGAGGCCTGCACCACCGTGCTCGCGTATGCGAGCAAACCCACCCCAAATGCCTCAAGTGACAGACATGAGGCATGGTACAACAAGTGCCCCAAAAAACAAAAGGCCCAAAAAAAAACCGAGGAGATTGAACTCGCCAAGTGTATAGACTCACCTATTCCTCCAATCCCTGAGCAAAAGACTGAGGAAGATCTGGTGCTCAACCCTCCCGTCCACACAGACGATCTCCACTCTCGTCAATGTCTTTCCTGATAAACGCTCTCTAATTCAGGAAGTAATCGGGTAGGCCTCCCGCAACCTCAGTTAGCCATTGGAACCGTGAATGCCTGCGGAGTACGGCATAAAATTTATCCTAATAAAAATCTCCTGTTATCGGACAAAGTACATATCTTCTGTATTACCGAAACCAAAATTCAACCCAGGGAGACCCTGCCATTAAATCTGAGTGGAAGAAACTCAGTGCTCTTATTCGGCGCAATATAAATTCGTATAGAGCAGAATGTTGGGTTGAAGCTACGTCAAAACTCGATTACCGAAATGGTGAACAATTTTGGCAAAAATTCCAACAACTTACGGCTGTTCCAAAATCCCTACTGACAAATAATCAGGGTCAAATTCTAAACAACTTACTGATAAAGCTGAAATTTTCGCTGACTATCTGGAAAACACGTACAAAGTACAATCTTCCTTTCGAGCCCAATTTTCTTGAATAAACAAACATTCTGGTAAACACTTTGTTCATTCGCCACACACCACTCATAGATTTTCCGGAACAGGACGATATTCTGTATCCTATCGCCCAAGACGATGTATTCGAAACACAAAACAAAGACAAAAACACCGCTCCTGGTTCAGACGATTTAACTCGTCGTATCCTCTGACACATTCCTGCACAGACCATATCGCTCATAACCGAGATATTAAGTACATATCTTTTATTGGGGCACTTTCCAATAGATTGTAAAACTGGGGAAACGGTCATGATTCCTAAACCTCGCAAATATCCTACACATGTTTCATCATACCGACCAATCACACTTAGGAAAAACTTTTGAAAGAATCTTCACATCTAGCCTACGAATCTGTCTAGAGATGAATAAAGTTCTCCCAGAGAACCAGTTTGGTTTCAGAGCATCACGCTCGACTATGGACTCTTTTCTAAAATTTCAAACAGATATCACACGAGCACTCAACAATGGCCATTGCGCTTTGGCAGTGTTTCTAGATCTCTCATCTCTTTGACTCTGTCTGGCATGCAGGGCTAGTTCGGAAACTCCATGAGCTCCATATCCTTCATCCTAATACACTAAGGGTGGTCCAGTCATCTATCCAACCGTACCACCCAAATTAAAATTGGAGACACTCTCTCTAGATCCATACAACTTCAAGCTAGCGTACCACAAGGGTCTGTACTTGCTCCTCTTTTGTAAATTATGAACTGCTATGTCTCCAACCCCCAACCACTCCATATACCCATGCTCCCTAAAAGCGGAAACTGCAAACCGTCATCTGCAGTTATCTTCAGACAATTTTTCAGAATGGGCGCAAAAATGAAGCATCACCCCTAATCGGAGTAAAACTCAAGCGATCTTCTTTCAGCATCCCAACCATGTCAAAAAGAATAATTTCTAAAAGCATTCCACTCACTACCGGTTCCAGGCTGAAGAGTATGATAAAGCCCAATGCCGCCGTCAAACAAGCGCTCCAAACTACCCAAACGTTATACAATCCCAACAAGGAGTGGAGGTTTAGTTAGGGTAGAAATCCTACACTGCCGGATGCACGGGCATCCTTCGCCTTTTGAAGATTTCTCCACTTCGTACGTAAAACGAAAAAAAATAAAAGATTTATTTTTGTTTATAAAAAACATTCGATATTCAGACACGAGTCTTAGCAGATCATCAGCGGAGAGATATACCTGGAACGACCTAAGTTGCCACAATATATCTGTGCTAAGCGGCGTCAACCGAGAGCTCGAAAAAACCGACGTACAATACATCCATTAGAGGCGTCACGTAGAGCGAAAAAAGATAGGCGAAGGATTATACCGAAAACCACCAGCTACCTGCGATATATAAGCTTATTTATAAGCTATCATAATGTACTATATGTGTGCAAAATTGTAGCCTCTTAGTTTAAATCCGAAATTTCTGAAGATAAAAATGCTCCTGTCTGCCATATTGGATTTATAAAAAAAATTAAAAAAGCCGTTCTGCGGGTTCATAGTCTACACCTGTCTACCATATTTCGTCCAGATCTGTCCCGTAGGGAAGGAGAAATTCTTGAACACACATCCGTACGTTCGTACATACATACGTATGCACCTCCACCGAAAAATCGAGCCACCGAAACAATAACTGAAAAGTTCCTGTGACACTGATCCTGCTCTTCTTTTCATTTGATTTTCACTCCTGTAGGATACCATCAAAGTTTTCATTTTAGCGTTTAGTTAGGCATTGTGATTTCAGGCTAATCTCTTTCCAGCCATCGTCCCTCTTACTTCAATTATTATGCTCTTTACTTCTCGCATCCTATAAAAATCGATCTGATTCATAAATTTTAATAAAGCCGATGGTTTCTGCCTGGTTCATCTTCGGGCGAGGCAAGTCCAACTGTGTTGACGAGGCAAATCAAGCAAGCGCAACCATCTTAGTGGTGCGGATAGCGGTTTACACTGCGCGAGACTTGATTCGCGAACCAGTTGAGCGAAGTGTAAACGCCGCCTAATTCAAGCCTTTTTCCATCTTTATCCAAGACATCGGTTCTAGTATGTCTCTCTGTTTTCTTACATACCAGAAGGACGGTTGTATCTACATTCATAACCAAACCGTCTGTTTATCACTTGATGAGCCACGTCCTTCATTAATCTTTTGCCATACATACAGTATCATCCACATCAGTTATCAACGACACCTTGTGATCTTTCGTCCCGTTTTTTCAATACTTCTCCTGAACTGAATCTGTGTGTCAATTAATTCCCCTTCCTCTTTCATTTTCCGCTCCAATCTTGTACAGATAATTTTACAAAATAATCTATCAGCTCATTTTTAGCTGTGGTGCCTCCGCATATCCTCTGTCCCCGTCTTATACACAGAAACTATTTCCTTTCTTTTCTAATTTCTTTATTTCCTTTCACAGGCAAGCCCTCAGCTCCTACACAACTACGAGAGTGCTTTGACCTAAATCTAGCCTTCGACAGATGGCCCTACGTGACAAAGAACGTCGTATTGGGTTTGACAACTGCCATCCAACATATGACGTCTGACTAAATTTAAAGCAAAACGAACAATTAGTTTGGTTTTTACAGCCATCGCAAGCAAGCGACTTTATCGTTTGAATATGGTTCAGTGAATAAGTTGCTTCACAAGAAACGACAAGAAACAGGCAGAAATCAAAGCAGAACTGGATGCTGTTTATAGCGAGTCTGAACCGACCCTACCAAGAGTTATATTTTGGAAAGCTGAATTTGTTCGTGGTCGTACGAGTGTTTTTTATGACATTCGTGAGCTAGCAAAGGATACAAACATATCAATTAAGCGTGTAGACGACATCATACACAAACACTTGGCTGTGGAAAAACTATCCGTGGGATGGGTGACGCATTTAGTCACTATCGACCAACAATGCACACATGTGACGGATTCGGAGATTTAGGTGAAGATAAAGTGTGATCCAAAGGATTTTTTTCATCGATATGTCACTGTTGATGAAACGTGCTTCTATTACTACACGCCGGAGACGAAGTCAAAGCAGTGGAGAAAAAGCGGCGGTGGCCCACCTAAGAAGGCAAAGACAACCCGATCGACCGGTAAGATGATGGCGACTGTGTTTTGGGATGCAAAAAACAATATTGTTATTGATTACTTGATAAAGGGCAAAACCATAGACTGAAATTACTACGCAGTATTATCGGACCATGTCGAGGGCAAATTGATGAAAAAACCCTGGTTTGGCTCGCAAAAAGTTCTCTTCCATCATGACAAAGTACCCGCTCACAGAACTGCAGTCGTGCAGGCAATATTTAAACAATTAGGCTACGAATTGATCGGCCACTCACAGTATTCACCAGATCTTGCCCCTTGTAACTTCTTCCTGTTCCCAAACCTAAAAAAAATGGCTCGGTGGGCGCCGTTTTGCAACAAGCGATGAAGTGATGACCGAAACTACTATCTTGGAGCGTTCGAGCAGTCTAACTTAATTCCAAAGACGTCTTCCTACTCCCTAATCTTCTTCATTTACAGAATTAATTCCACACTCTTTTTTCTGTTCTCGACAATCTCAATTCCCTTCCGACTCTTTTTTGTCTTTAGATAAGCCAACCTCCCTTATTGTACTTCTTCTTAGCTCTGACATAATCAGGCCAATCAGTTCACCGTTTTATTATTATTCGTAACATTGCCCTTACGTTCCTATTTGCTCCTTCCCACTTTTCAGCATACAATTTTTTATTCTCCATATCATCATCTATTAAGGTCAATAGTTTTTTCTGCTCGTTCCTTTAACACTCAAAAGATCTGCCAGCTTTTCTCCTTTCCGCCGCTGCATATTTATATTTTATACAAAGATTATGTGCCTCTAAAGCCTATACCACATGTTTATAACTTTTATTAGCCCATACGTACTTATACTCCCGAGTATAACTTTATATTATTTATATGATTTTCACTACACTTTTTCATATTGGTGGATGCGAATAAGACATAGGAGCAGTTTATGCTGAATGCTTTTGTTACTCATACATTTTATATTAAATGTTGGAGGTTAAACCCTAATTGTGTTCGCTGATAGTGTTTCTTTATAGAAAAAGCTCTCAGAAGACTAATAAGTTGCCTTGTTCAAGAAAAGGAGAGAATAAAAAACTACTAACTCTTTTCTTAAAGTTTTTTATTTTATGGGTCTTTTATAACCCAAAAAAAATTAATACAGATAATTATTTTAGCCTGAATTTTTTTTGCGAGACTACCTTTTGTCGCCAGGTTGTTATATTACTCAATAATATGAAAAAATTAATGGTCGGATTATTAAACGAATGAAGTATCTTGTATTGTCATCAGAGGTATTCAAAATTTTTGGTCAATTAGGCAACGGGAAGAGGATTAAAGAATAGTTACTAGATTTGAGATTTCCGGTAAAATTGTCTGGCTATGGGTGATAAACAATCGAAATAGTTTTTTCAAATATATCAGAGGAGCCTCTAACATAAAAAGAATCATCAACGCACTGATCTGGGCAAAAACCAATCAGTTGTTCCGAATGTGATTATAGATCTGCAAGACGAGTAATATCAGAAAATATAAATCTAGATATACACACAAGAAACCAATTTAGTCGTTCAATGCAAGAGAGAAGGGAGAGAATAAGAGGATCGAGATACAATAAAAGATACAAGGAAATAGAAGTAGAAGTTGGGA
>WYDF02039215.1:0-12512 GCA_009867245.2 Adranes taylori | reverse complement strand
GTATGTATATATTAATATTATTTACCATTAATTTTCACGTCGGAAGACACTATTGACACTATGTTCCAGTGACTCGGTACATAGTGCTCATTTTTCTAAAATAGTTCGAAAATGAGCCTATTCAATGAGCCTATTCATTCATTTTCTCTGCATTCCTCAGGGACGAGCTCTCATGAATTGTTCTCTTGAAAATATCATGGAACGTTGCCCAATCTAATTTTGAAATCGTTTTTACTTTGGTAACTTCAGGTTGTTCTCTTTAATCGTTAAGTACTCTTTTTTCCTTTATTCTTTCCTCCAATCTTCTAATCATCTCTTCATATTTTTGAATCAAATTATTTAACTCTTCTTTTATTTCCAATTTCCTTCTTACAGTGCTGCATCTTTTGCTTCCCTTTCTGCAGCCTGATATCTCTTGTATAATTCTTCAATTTCATGCTTTTGCGTGGCTAGAAATGTCTTTCCAATGTCGTTTTCCTTAGTTCTTTCTATGTCCTCGACCTCTTCTTAAAATATCTGAACTTTCCTCTGGATTTACTTCTTCAAATTTTCACTGATTCGATTCGCCTTCTGCAGGTGTTCTTCTAGGAGGGCTATATATTCCATCGTTTCATTATAACACGCCCTCTCGTCCTCCATGAACGCTGCCGTGCTTTTTCCTGCTTTTCTGAGTTCTTCGTCATTTGCTATGATAATTTTATACATTTCCTCCACCCGGTTTCTTTTCCTTTCTATGTTCTAATCGATTTTTCTTGATAATGAATCCTTCTTCATGTTTACCACTATCAGTTTAAATTCATTGCCCGCTTTTTGTTCAGCTGCAAGTTTTTCATTAAATTCCGCGAGAGACATTCTTGGTTTTTTTGTTTGACTTTTTTAAATACGAAATGTACCTAACATGTAGTTAGTCGTACACAATACGTACCCTATACGTAATCAGTCGTACACTAATTTAAATGAGTAGTATAGAGTTGTAAATTCCATATACCCTTATATATGTACCTGACACTTAGTCTGTTTGACTTTATAAGCCTTTAAAATATGTACCCGATACGTAACCACTCATACACTAATTTAAATGAGTATTTTAGAGTTGTAAATTCTAAAAAGCCTTGTATATGAACCTGGCGCATCGTACACTAGTTTGACTTTATAATCCTTTAAAATATTTGAAAAAATATGTACCCGACACGTAGAGTATTTTAGAATTGTGAATTCTATATACGAGTACCCTTGTATCTTCTAATACTATTCTTCCAGCTATTGATTATTGAAATTTTGTTTCTTATCAACCACTAGTTGCTTTTCCCTGTGATCCGTTTCTTCCACGATAGCGTCGCTCCGCGACCTGAGGATTTCTTTTTATGTTTTCTTCGTTGTATCGACCCGAGGCATTGATCTACTTAAAAAAAGTTTCGAAGGACCATGAACAATTGGGTGAATAAATTAAAAAATAAATTAAACTGCTACCGCAATTGTTGCAGTTTGGAAGAATAAATAATTGAATTTGAATTAAACAAGAAATTGAATTTGAATAATTAATAATTCTAACGTTAAAATTGGGCTTGTTTAAGTTATGAATTTGTCCTTAATTATTTTGAATATTTAATTTAATAAAAATTAATTAAATTGATATAGAGCACTGCGTAATCTATTAAGATATACTGCAGTAACTCATGGAGATTAAAATTAGGTAAAATAAGGCGCGTGGTACTTAATAATAACGCTGAACTTAACAATTTAATTCCTATAAATCTAATAACATATATACAAAATAGTAAAAGGAAATAGAAAACAAGTGTGATAAAAGTTTAAACAATTAAGCTCACGTAGTAATAAGAAATTTGAAATGTTTAATTAAAATCTTTTAAAAGAAAATCAATCATAATAAAAATTAGTTCAATGAAGGTACATATCTACATGTTTTGTCAATAAATGAAGATAAAAACAACTACATCTGAGCATTTGATATTACTAGGTTATATTTTATTAAATGTCTATCTGTTTGATGAACTCGCGATATCATCAATAATCCAATTTATACACAATGCTTATTCGTAATATTATTTTTTGGTTTAGTTTATTTATTGATTTGTAATACAATGCAATGACTTTGACTTCTAATTCTAAATTAATTTACCTACATTTAAAAATAATCAAAAATAATATATTTTAATAAAATTGACATCAGAAAATTTCTTCAGGAGTTTTAACCTGTTTATCCTTGGATGAACAACGAGTACTTCAAAAAAGAAGAAAAACTATTTTAATAGTTTCAATACAACAAAATGAGATTAATTACAAGTATGGACTATCCTATAACGATTACATAAAGGTCTCTTTATGCAATTTTCCACATTTGGGTTAATTATTATAAAGGTAACTACAATTTTATATGGATTAAACGTTCTTTTAAAATGAGATATCATATTAAACAAATGAGAGAGATTAGATATCTACATGGCCGATTAACTAAGCGGGACAATGCAGGGTAATTTAAAATTATTATTTTAAATGCATTCTTGATGAAACAGCAGGATAAAAGTGAAATAAAAATGAAACGTTTTATTTCAGTTTATTAACCAAAATAAACGTTATAGAAGTTGGTCTAGTTTTTTCTTATTTAATTTATTACACTACGCTTCAAATATTTTTGTATAACATAAATACTCTCCAAATTCGTCGTTAAATATGTGTTTTCTCAAAACGGTATATGTGTGTTGTAATATATTCCACACTTAAAAACTATTTCAATTTTTTTATAAAGTATTACAGAAAATAACTCTTAATATCAATCAAAAACATATTAACTCATTTTTTTCTGAAGAAAGATAAACATTCCATTCTAATAAACTCGTCAAACAAAAATTTAATTTTAAAAGTTTGTGAATAGGACATCTAGTATTTTTCATATACTAGATGTCAAAAGCCTTAGAATGTAGTACATAAAGCAATAGTTGATCTATTTTATTTTGACCTTTATGGAATTTTTATTTTGTAAAATTTTTTAAATAAGTTTCTAAAATGAAAATTACAATTAAAATTTTTTTTAAAACATATTCAATTCTTAAAATATATTCGAATTTTATTCGAAATATATTCGATATATTATATAATCGAATAAAATTGTTCGATGCAAGACGCATCGAGCTGTCTTGGCTCTTAGCTTATTCTCCCTTGCATAAAATAGAAAATTTGATCGAGAGGCACATTAAAATAGATTCCAATCTGTTTAATCAAAAGTAGACATGGCAAGACTTTACTTTTTGTCACGATAGTAGTTAAGTAACTCTGTTGTAATTTTAATTCTATTGTATATACTTTTCTACGTTCAACTGGTTTAAGCATTTTGTTTGCTATAAAATTAGTTGGTAAGTTGAAATGTTATTTAAGACTTTGAGTTTAATTTTAACTTTAGTTCACGGAATCAACCGCGATTTAAAACATTCAGAACATGGCTGTTTCATATCCGTATGATCTAGAACAACCATATTCAACCTTTTTTCCCCTGCGGGCCACATACATATGTTTGCTATGTTACACGGGTCCGCAACAAACATTTTTGATGAGCAAAAAAAAAAGAGGAAATGAATTAAGAATCTAAGACCTTATTCCCTTTTATGTTTTTAACCTTTTATTCTTTAATCAGCAAGTACAGCTTGCTGATTAAAGAATAAACTACTGAAGTCTGAATAAGACTTTATAAAGAAAAAAATTAATTTAATTGTTTAAATAAAAATCCTGATTGATTGTTCTACAATTAAAAGAATATCTTTGGATCATTTTAATTCTGCCTGATGATGTAAATTGCGAAACCAGTAGTAAAATAAAAATTAATAGATTTTTATAAAGGAAGTACATTTTCTTAAAGGGGAAGTAGATTTTTATTTAAACAATTAAAATAACGTTTTTCCATATATAAACTTTTAGTCACTAGTGTATATGATAGTATATAAAAAACAAGAATGGAACATGAACGGAAGAAAGAGTGAAGTTAAAGCAAAAGAGATAATAAAATAGTGTAGCGATAGTGATAAGCACGTATTCAGTTTATTTGCACTTGTTCCATGAAACATGGAGGTGATCTTAGGTCTTGTACATACGAAGCGATGAACATTTTCCTATCGTTGATGTTGGAATAACTCGTAAATATGCGAAGAAATTAAATAAATCCAATGTTACTAGTAATTTTGCGAATTTTTTCGATTTCACCTTAGTACGTCTTTTGTATTCATATCACTGCAATCCGTTCATACGTAATTCCAAGAGCGGTCATAAGGAACAATTTAGCACAAAAGAATGACTTGTTCAAAACTTTGAAAGAAAGTCGTATTTTCGGTGGTTGTGTGTATGGATGTACGTACGTTCAAGAATTACTTCTAACCTATTGGACCGATTTGGATGAAATTTGGTACGCAGGTTTTTTAATTCAGAAATTCAGTTTTCAAATCAATACTTAACCCATTTTGAGCTGCAATAAAAAAATGTTCAAAAAACTTTTAGTAACACCTTGTATATATTTTGATAGCCTTTCTCAACTATAAATAATAATAGCACATAGAAGCAAAGTTACGGGAAAATATATTTTAAGATTTAAACTGATCATTTTATTCAGAAATTCAGTTTCCAAACTAGAAGGCTAAAATTTTCTTAAATATATACTCGTAGTACCTTGTATTATCCGTCGAATGAAATTAGTCTCCAACTGGTTGCTATAGAACGCAACGTTGCCACGTTTAAAGTATAACAAACTTTTCGATATATCTCAAAACCTATAAAAGATAGGAAAAAGAAAGGATTATTGTAAATCGACAAGTTTCATACTTTTCGACCATCTATGACAATTTATAGAGTAGACTAGTTACCCTAAATAACTATTGTGCTAATGTAATTTAATGTGATACTTGTGATAACCAAAACTTTTGTATATACATTTCCATTTATTAATAAAAAAAAAAATTTGAAGTACATATTAAAAAACATATGTTCAAATAAAAACAGATTCATTATCATTGCAAAAAAAATGCACAAAACACTAGAGAAAAAATTAATAACTGAAAACATAAAGAAACTGTTTTAATTTTATTAAAATCTTTGTGCACTCATTTGAATAAAATTGTATATTATGATTTTGCTTTCTAAATTATACTGATACATATTTCATGTTGATGCTTGTCGTATTTTCCAAAAGAAACATTTGGGCAGATTCCGTATACACTTTAAACAGTTAAAATGCGACCCACTTAAAATGCAACTATTTTTTTTAAACCGATCTTAAATTCTTTTGTTTGCAATATAGCGCAAATAAAAGTATAGCGCACAATAAAAATATACAATTGTTGATACATTTAAATTTTTAAGATATTTCCATGTTAAAATGACTAAATTACATTGAACCATTTTTCAAAAATATTTCCCTGGATCCAGAATCACCATAACAGAAAGCACCCATAAAAATTCATACAAATAATCAACAAAAAAGTTATAAATGCACTGCCTTCTGATTCTAAAGGGAAAGCAAGTGCGAATTCATTTCGGATCGAATTGACGCCATTTTTTCGGAAATTCGTTATTTTCGCTTTCTATCTTATTCTGAGTATCGTCGCTTATAGTTGGGTTCTAGGTTAGAATATTGGACAAGTTTGAATATTTGGGTTTTAGGTTAGAATATTTGACAAGTATTTGTTACTGCAAATTCTTGATAATTTAGATAAAAAAATAATCCATTAGACAAACTTAAAAATGGTCTACTATAAAAATTGGATTTATCTTCAATTCAAAGGCTGAGACTAAGTAAAATGAAAGTTTTCCTTAATAGCCACCTTCCAAGGCGTAGATAAGTATATTATTTCTTCTCATATTTTTTCTATCTCCAAGACGTTAAAATGTACAAATATCCAGCTAATGCCATTTTATTAAAATTCCCCGAGAAATAAAACAAAACTATGGTATTCTTTTGCAAATGATAGCTGTCTATATCATAAAAGCGAACGTAAGAACAAAAGCGTGACTTCAAAACAGCTCGAATTAAAATCAAAATGATTGCAACTGTCATCGGAATTGATTTCGTTCACGCTTTCTAATATTACAATCAGAGGGCTAGAAACATACTATTTGAATATATTTTTTCAAAGTATGAGTTTATAAAAATTGGCAACGTTGTCAGTAAAAGTTGACTCCTTTAAGCACATTTAAGTTCTGTGATGAAATTTCTAAGTCTGCTTGTTCTCTAGTAAGTTTTTAAAATATGTTATAATTAATGCAATGTTGACAATGTTTATAAGGTGTCTAAAATTTACGTATATGTTAGAGATGGACATAGTTAGAGACACATGGACATAATTAGAGATGGACATGTTAGAGATGGCCTGTTATTAAATAGCTGTTATTTCAAAATAGCAACTCCATATGTTATTTGTATTTTGAAATATCAGTTATTAAAATAACTGCTATTTCATGTGTGTCGTATACGCAATCTGTGCCAGCTTTCTTGTTTTCTCGTCGCTATTCAAGCGGCATCGACGGAGTCAAACCTTAAGTCAATCTAAAATAGCAGTTATTAAACAGCAGATTACTTAAATAAATTTATAACCGTTAAACATTTCTAAAAAAAATTCTATTTTTTGCGTTTAAATTGAAAATAGTTTGTGATTTTTGTATCTATTAATAGCGAACCTGACTGCTATAACTTTAATTCATCATTATTACTTTACTGTTGTTTTTCATTATTAATTACTTCATTATTGCTTTACTTTCAATACTTATTTGTTTTGTAATAAATATATAAAGTACAAGAAACGTTCACTAAATTTATTAAACCATTTAAATAATAAGTGTTTTTTATAAAACGTGATGTCCGTCATTGATACTGATCAAGATAACTACATAGCAAATAGCAGTTATATTTAACCGTTATTTATAGATAACAGTATCAACGATAACTGTTATGAAAAATAGCAGTTTACGCCATCTGTAGTCTTTATATAGGTACTGAAATGATGAGTTTCCAAAATTAATGTAGTTATTTTTTTTGATAGGTACTTAATGTTTTTTAATGGAAATTTTTGTATCTATATCAAATATTAAATCCAATTATATAGCGAAGGTACATTTTCCGATTTAGAAAAGATCCTTTGGGATCGGTTTAAGAACATCGTTCTCTAGATTCGAATTTAAGTAGACAACTGTGTATAAGAATTCTTGGTTTCCTTGATTTTTACAAATCAATAGCTTCCAAGGACAATATTTAAACATTTCCGTTACTTCATTCTCGTCTTTTATCTAAACACTGTATCTACGATTTTACATCTTGATCTTTGATAGGTTTCTAAAAATAATTGCATTTTCAATTATACTGCCGAAAAAGAAAAACAAAGTGAAACAATTAAAGCTTTTAATATTAGAAATTAGATTTATAATCTAAAAAATTTGAAAATATTGCTAGTGTTATTATTAGTGGAAATAATGCAAAAAGTGGAAAACATTACAGTAAAATCTTAATTAAAAATCAAATATCAACAGATGACCCCTCTGAATGACTTAAATGCCTTACAAAACAGTCGTTCCATTTTAATTTAAAAAAATCAATATTTAATTAATACACTTATTGGGTGCAGTTAACTAGAACATTTTAAAGATAAACTACGCTTACCTTAATAATATGGCGAAGCGTTTCGCATAAGAAAAGCTTCCACCACATCCGTAGCAATTCCATTTCTTCAACAGAAAGTGATCATGATCATGAATCATGCATACATGAACGGATCTGAGAAGAAGAGAACGAAGCATATTTTATTCAATACATTTAGTTAATACATGATGTTCGTTCTGTACCGTAGGTTGGTACGAACATTCAAAGTTTTTAAGTTAATAAACGTGTAAGTTTGGCGTGAACCACTTTTCAAGTACAATTTAAAAATCACTGAATTATTACGAAGATTAATATTTATTGTATTTTCGTGCTAGATGAATAATCAAAATTATCTAACGAAGTTTATACTATAATAAAAGTAAGTTGTTTATTATTATATAAATTATTTGCAAATCAGTGCAAAAGCATTTATTTCAGAATGCAAATATTATAAATATATTTTTATAATAATTCTTAAAATTTTTATAACAATCTATAAAGCAAATAATGAAACCTGCGTACGATAAAATTTAATACAATTGATGTGCCACGCATTTTTGGTCCTGTAGGCATCTTTCGCCCCGACACCAAAGTATGTCCCAGACTGTGTAATATTTTGTTTTCCCATGTTGGCTTCGAGTCAATTATTATTACACAGTATAAAATAATCAGGTTTTCACTGGTACCTCAAAAATTAGCAATGATTAATAATATTTTTAACGATAAGAATTTTGAAAGAACGATTTTTGATAATAGATACACTAATGACAAGAACTATCAGATAATCCAAGCCTTTTTATACACTAGTAGCATTTATGGTAACATCTCCATAGAGATGAAAGTAATTCATTTTAATTAAGGTTTCATTGTCACAATGCACAATTCGCGGAGATTAATGTATGAATGGTAATAGGTGCTTACTTTACCTTTCTCATCTTAAATATAAAATAACGTTAATAATTAATTTATGCATTTACTAATGCTTTATAAAGGCTAAATATGAAAATTTTACTGCCCGATTATACCTATTTATATATTTGGATAGATTATTTATTAAGCATACTTTTAATCAAGTTTATAGCAGATACAACATGCAGTTTACAAAATCCTCATAGCTTAAGTAAAATAACTCATCTGAAAGAATTAATTACTGGCATGGACTTAGGTAAGGAAGGGGTTTTTGGGGTTTGTACCCCTCCTCTATAACTTTTAGGTTTCATGTCAACAATAAAAACAAGAAACAAATCAAGTGGAGAAAATATTTCCGTTGCCAGTATTTCCATCTACCTGCATCGCCAAGTGCTAAGAATTTCAAACACCCTTCCATTTAGATAATTTGTGTCCACTGATGAGAGTGAGGAAACTTTAAATCCCAGTTTTGCAGCACATACGAAAGAAGTGTTTAAACATATTTAGATGCCAAACAAAGATTTAAAATATCCTGTTACCGGGAAACGAAATTTTACGTTTCAAAGTATTTATCTCAAAAAGCATTCTTGGTTGGCATATTCGGATGTCTTGGAAAGAGTACTTTAGAAAGTGTGCATTATCTTTGGAACCTAAGGGGGGGGGGCGTTCGCGGGAAACAAGCACTGCACTCTTTGGTTATAAAACCATAAACATGAGATGAATATGCCTCAACGCAATATAATAAATTTGCTGAAAGGAAAGCGGTAGATATTAGCAGAACCGCTCAAGGCGATCGAAATGTCGTAGAGTGCTTGAACCGCAAAAGCAAGAAAATAGCCGAAAACAACAGAAACAGATTGAAATATATCTTAAAAACTGTTTTATGGACGAGAGAAAATTTCATTATGGTGTCACTAGGAGCAGGGTTATATTAGATTATCGAAACCCGAAGATAATGGTGGTAGTTTTTGGGCACTTCTTTGTTATTAGCTCTTCTTCTTTTTATCATTCAAGCTTCCATATGTACAGGTAAATGAAAGATATAGGTTGTTGTGACATGTTTTGACATTTTTTTCTATTTAACTTAGTACGTCTCTTGTATTCAAATCACTGCATTCCTTTCAAACGTAATTCAAAGAGGGATCCACATGGAACAATTTTTCCCATAAAATTTTTTTTCTAGGTGAAAAATTTAAAAGAGGAGTATTTTTTATTGGCTGTGTGTACGTACGTACGTACGAATGTACAGTTGTATGTTCAAGAATTGTTCCTAACCTATTGAACCGATTTCGATGAAATTTGGTAGACAGGTGCAAACAATTATTCCGCAAAAGTGTTTTTTTCATTTTTTAAATTCAATATGGAGGTAATGTACCATTTTTTTCACAAAAAAAAACTAGTTTTTAAACTGGGGGACTGAAATTTTGCACACTATAATCAGGAGCATACGCAGAGAATTATTTCCTGTGGGACGTTTCTATAAAAATTGTTTGAAGAACATATTTTTCGGGGGGGATTTAAAGAAATTTGTTTGAAAAACATTTTCAACAAGTACAATTTGTTGTATAGCCCTTATGTTTTGATGGGCTTATGATTCTTTTTAAAATGATACCACATATGAGAGGTCCAGCTTAATGGTACCATAGATCCATTAACCGGTCGTCAACATATCGATACGTATATTCGCTATGTTTATTTGTCCTACTCTACTTACTTCGAGTAAAAATAGTAAATCTATGACGTTTATTTGTCTCAATTCATTACTCTCTTTTCGTTTCATTGTAATAGGGTTTTAGTCTCTTAGTCTTAGAACATGTTCTAAACTACTTTTTTTAGTCCTAGTAAGTAGTAGGAGTAAAAAGAGTAACATAATATAACAGGCTATGTTATCAATTTGTTGAACCATATTTTTCGTCGCATTGAATTAGTCCAAAGTCTTCAACTGCAATACAACGCGCCGTTGCCACGGTTAAAGTTTAATAAATTTTTCGATATATTTCAGAAACTATAAAGATATGATATTCGAATTAACTTTATTGTATATGCTCCATAACGCTCATTTTATACAAAAAAAATTTATAAAATCACAATTTCATATACTAGGATGTTTTTTGTTTTGAAAACTTTGCGGTAAATTTTCTCGAAAACTGTTCTACTTTTTAAATTTTTTGTATGGAAAGTTTGTTTAATATTTAAGCGATTAAGCTAGTTGACATAAACGCACGATTAAACACAGTAATTTGACATTGAAAAAAAATATTACACAAGGTTAAATATCTCGGTTCCTGTGATAGTTAAAAAATGAAACTTGAAGAACATATGCAAGACTATTGGTCCTCCATTTTGCTAATATGAACGATTGAATTGAATTGAACGATTTTGAACAATAAAATAATGTTGAAGTGATTCAGGGCCGGAGGATTTATTGGTTGGCGAATTTGTGCCTAGGCAAATTCAAAAGTTCAAGGCTGCCTGACGATTTTCCACAAGTGAGTCAAGAGCGACTCCAGGGTGTGCCAAAGCGCACAGCTGTCCGCGCTGTAAGCAAACACGGGGATAAAATGAGTCTATAGCAGCCGTAGACCGCGGCGAAGCCGACAGCGACGTAGGCAACTATGAGGACCGGAGAATTCATGAGTAGGCAAATTCGTGCGCATGCAAATTCAAAAATTCAAGACAGTTAGACTGCTTTGTTATAAATTTTCTAAAAGTGAGTAGAGCAGCCCCAAGCCGCAACAAAGCAGGCAGCCGAGCTATCTGCGTCGTAGGCAACTATGAGCACCGGAGAATTCATGAGTTGGCGAATTCGTGCGCAGGCAAATTCAAAACTCTGTTAGATATTTTCCAAAACTGCCTCAAGAGCGGTCACAGACCGTAGACAAACACGGGGATAAAGTGAGTCAAGAGCGGCCGTAGACAGCGGTGAAGCTATCCGCGCTGTAGGCAAGTACAGGGACCAGGAGATTCATGGGTAGGCGATTTATAGATTACGCTAGTTTTATTTAATTTACCCTAGACAACTAATGTGCTAATTGAATTTAATGCGAAACATAATGAAACGAATGACGTCCAGTATATGAAAGATGAGGTGGCGATCACGTTCACGATTTTTTTAGCTAAAGCGTACAGCTACATGCGGACACTGATCTCCACATGAAGATTTCTAAGAAGATACAACGATTCAGGCGAATTTTTCAAGAAGCCCAAAAATAAACGGCGAAATAATAATTTCGCGTTTGGCTGGAAGGCAAGTTCATCGTAGGCGAAGAACACTAACATAGAATTCTTTTCTATCCTTTTGTTGATCATTTGAACACGGAGCTGAAAGCACGCTTCCAGACTCATGAAGATGTTATATCTGACATTCAGTTCTTGATTCCGGGTGGAACCAAAATCGACAAAAAATTAATCAACAAAAACTAAGAGCCATATTATTGAGTTCTACGTATCAGAAATCGTTGACTCTGACTCGAGTATGAGCTGTGGTACACAAGGTGGATAGATTCTTCTGCAAACCTATCTACTGCTATTAAAACCATTGACGCATGTGATACGGCCTTCTATCCCAATATAGATACATTAGATCTTTGTTTACGTAACAAAGTATAACAAACCCCTCCCAATCTCCCATTCAAATTTTATAGCTATGTCCATAACTATCGTACTAAATTATAGAGTCTGATAGTCAAAGAGAAATATTTTAAAATATAGTACGCTTATTGATTATCCATAACAGTTTGCTAATCCGCAAGGTAATTTTTATTTCATTTTCCGAAATAATAAAATACAGTTTATTCTCTATTTGTATTCATTGTTTATAAAAGAGAGATTTTTAATTACCACAGCATGTATTTTAATAAAATCACACAGTAAATAATTGAAAGAATTATTTCATTTACTTGTTGAGGAACTTATGTAATTTTAAATAATTTAAGAAGAACACACTGTATTAAATTCAATATCGTAAAATGGC
>WYDF02039204.1:0-12513 GCA_009867245.2 Adranes taylori | reverse complement strand
GAACCTGCAATACCTTGGCCATAGCATGGTCAACTGATGAGGAAGTTTGGTTTAGTGGGGTGAGCTGATTTGCTGGTTGTCTTGTCTTTATATCCTTGATGGGCTGTGCAAGTCGGTGTTAGTTGACCTGCATAAATGCTTCTTCCTTTATATTGTTTCAAAACTCTACTTTTTGAAGAAAGGAAAACCTTTTACTTAACAAGATATTGGAGGTTCGAAATAAAAATATAAGAAATGGAGTTAAATATAAAAAAAATAAAACTAGCAAAAAACCAACCAGCAATAATTGATTGATGTCATATAAATAAATACTAAATACCATTAATGTCTAGTTGTTTACCAATTGTGGTTAGCCTAATCTTCTGTCCACTGCCAGTACTTTCACCTCTCTTCATATCTTGTTGACTCCAGGTATCACCTTCTCTATAGTTCTGCTCTAGGTGATCCTTGGTTTGTCTTGCCTGCATCTACCTTACGGAATTCAATTCAATACCTGCCTTGCTATACATTCTAAGGTCTACTCAACGTGCGACCGATCCATCTCTATTTTCTTCTTTAGTATCTGTTGCTGTACAGGATTCTGACTTGTGGCCTCTCAAAGGTCTTTGTTTGAGATCTTTGAGCACTAGCTTCCCAAGCAACAATTTATAAAAGTCTGTAGCCTTCTGATAATATCTTTGGTCATTTTCCATACTGTAATACAAATTTGACATTTGATTTGAATATTCTAGCTTTGTTTTAGTGCGGATATGGGGGTACCACCAAATTGGTCGTAGCTGTTCAAAAGCTCCATTTGCTTTATTTATACGGCTCATCAGATCTCTAAAACCACACCCAGTTTGGCTGGCCATGCTCCCCAAGTAGTGAAATTCATCTACCCGGTCTATATCTTCTCCATCTAGTATCAGGCTAGAATTGTTACGCCGGTTTATGCGCATTTCCTTTGTATTTTCATTATTTGTCTTTAAGCCTGTTTCATTTGCTTCTACTTTTAACGGTCCAATAGTAAAAATACACCATTTTTGAGTATAGTCTTCCATCATTTACTATTACAAGTGGCTAACAGTACAATAGTAAAAGTACACCATTTTTCATACCTAGTTTGCTTATTTACTATCAATATTCCGCTTCGTCTACCATTCGCTAAAGCGGGGAGCGAGACGCTCCTTCTTGCTCTATACGATTATCCTATATCTATCAGTTTAAAAAATAGAACACATTGTTTTCTTATTGGATCGCCATGTCTCAGAAACTTTCTGCAAGAAGACAGAGATCATCTGCAAAATATAGTTCTTCCAATCTAGTTCCTACAATCCGCACTAAATGTTCCTTCTTCTATTCGTTGCGTTTCTCAAGAAATAATCTAACATCATAATACACAAGATAGGTGACAGGAGGAATCTTACTTCAGATTTCACAGCAGATGACTGAGACAGCTTCACCCTGTGTTTTACTTGACAGGTATATCCAACATACATTGCCTGTGTCAGGCGCAGTATGTTTTATCGGATTCCAAACTTTCCCATAGTCCTCCACATTTTTTCTTAATAACCGAATCGAAGAACTTTCGAAATCAATGAAATGTATTTACCGAGATGCCTGATACTTAGCAAACTGTTCGATGATTATTCGTAGTGTATTAATCTGGTGCACATTCTCTGAATCCTGCTTGCTCTTGACAGAGTCACCAATCCGCTGAGTTTTGTATCCTCTTCAGTATGACTCGTGATAACACTTTTTCCGCATACGAGAACAACGTTATGTCCCTTCAGTTATTGCAATCCAAGAGATCGCCCTTCTCCGGTATTTTGATGAAGACTCCCTTTTCCATTCCTCAGATCAGCAATCTTCCTTCCATATTAAGGTTAGGAGTAGTTTCATGACTTACGCTGTTAAATCGGGATCTCCTTTTGGTGCTTCGGGGATAATGTTATCTATACCCGTCTCATTTGTCTCACTCTTTGTGCGATATGTGCGATATGCGATATGTGATATGTGCGAACCACCTGTCATATAGGTGGTTCTACTGAAATATTTTGGTTGGTTTCATCTTTTTCAGACTTTGTTCCCTCGCTGAGATTGTTTAGTACTTCTATGAATTGTTGTCTCCATCTTTCCAACTGCTGTATCTCGGATGTCACAGCTATTCCATTGGCATTTTTGACTGGTTTATCCCCCAGAAAGATCCTCTTCGGGTTATTTCTTGTAATTACATATACTTCCTTGATATACTTTCTTTGACGGGCATTGATTCACCTTCAAATTGCTCGCAAAATAGTTCCTGTAAATCGTAATCGAAATCATACAGAATAAAAGCTCTTCTAATGTACGGAATGTGCTTGGACTGACTTGTGCTTTAAAAATGATATCTAAATATGTGTTGGAAACTGTACGGAATTGATATTTTGTCAGACGCACACGATTTCATACAGGAGAGAAGGGTCTTGAGTGTGCGGAATGCGGTTTTAAAACTGCATATAAAGAATATCTTGAATATCAGGAGACATTCGAACGCATAAGGAAAAAGGCCTTCGAATGTACGGAATGTGGTTTCAGAGCTACACGCAAAATATTTCTTGTAAAACACAAACAAATTCATACAGGAGAAAAGCCCTTCGAATGTACTGAATGTGGTTTTAAAACTGCATATAAAAAATATCTTGTAGGATACATTCGAACTCATAAGGAGAAAAGCCCTTCGAATGTACGGAATGTGGTTTCAAAACTGCTCGCAGAATAGTTCTTGTAAATCACAGTCGAATTCATACAGGAGAAAAGCCCTTCGAATGTACGGAATATGATTTAAAAACTGCACGCAATACAGTTTTTGTAAATCACAGAGGAACTCAGACAGGAGAAAAGCCCTTCAAGTGTACGGAATGTGATTCCAAAACTGCACTCAAAACAGTTTTTGTAAATCACAAACGAACTAATACAGGAGAAAGCCCTTCTAATGTACGGAGTATGATTTTCAAAGTCTTGCTGCTTCTTCTGTTTATGTTGTCAGTTGGTCTGTAGTTTACCTCTGCGAACTTTCTTCTTTGCGTCCTTGTTAGCCTCCCTGTAGTTCATAAATCGTTTAATGCTGTTTAATTAATTAGCAATCAGAATCTTTTTCAGCCGCCCACAAGAACACGAACATCTGGACTTCTGTCCTCAGTAGTCCACTAAGGACCGGTGAAAAAATAAGAATGATTCCAACCTGCGGTCTCACGTTAAACTGACCTGGCGCCCTAGGATAAATATTCTCGAAGGCGAACATATTTGTTTGTATCATCTGTGACAATCGCTAGGACTCTTCGTTAGCAGTGTCGCGAACGAGAATCTGTCACTTTTTATTTTATAAATTATTTTAAATATTGGTTGCCTAATATTTTTACAAATATCATCCACTTACCATAGTTGTTATAATTATTTTTTTGAGTACACTCCCTACCCTATTTTACCCGAGATTTAGGTACGAATTCTAGACCCCATCTAAACTTGAGCCTCGTCCATAGAATCAATTCGAGCCAATTATTCGGATGTTACGGTATTACATTCTTCAGTGAGGGTAACTGTCGGTCCCCCAAAGGGAGCGGGTTATAATTCTTTAAATTTAATATTTTGTTTTCTAAAAGCGCCAGTGCTATTGCGAGTTTTTGAAGTTTACTGATTAATTACTGTACAATTACTACCATCATTGCCACAAAGTAACGTTTGACTCGTATCATTATTTTCAAAAATATTCGAGATAATTTTTGTTTTGAAAACTTTTAACGACACACAATATTCAAAGAATTTAAATGAATTTAATTTGAAAATAAACCACATGTGTAATACAATATAAATCATATTAATTGCGAAGGAAAATATGCGAGTACGTGAGGGGCCTACTAAAGATTATAAGCACAGACTGTGAGCCTTTGGCGCACAAGTTGTTTCTCATTTAATTATAAATGAAAACAAGAAGAGTTTTCTTTTAAAATATGCGGAAGTAGCAAAAACTTTATAGTAATCAAACTTGCTTTGAATAAACTTTAAGATTTTACTTTGATCTAATATCCGGGAAATTGAATAGAGGTATCAAAACTGGGGACTGGGCAGGAGGTGGTAGTTAAATATTTTTTTTTTGGCTTCTAGAGATTGAGATCGAATGGAAGCAGAAACACACAAAATAATAACAAGATTCGTTATGTTTTTGTTTATAACACAAGGTAACACAAAATAACGTTGACAAATAACTTAAATCTTTGCATTTTCATGTACAAAAATTAAATTGAAATAATGTATAAAGTTTAACATACACATGTAGTAGAATTATGGGATTATACCCTATTTTCTTGCAAAACTAGTAATTAACATTCATCTATCTAGTTTTGTACAATTATTATATTGATAGCTAAATAGTATTCAAATATGTAAATACTACGTGTTTATTAGAGACATTCCAATTCAATATAATTTGTTAAACATACAGACAACGACACAGTTCATTAAATCTACAAAAGTGATTGCACTAATCGAAGTCAATGCTAAGTTATGGATATTCAACGACTTGGTTTTGAGCGTTGTTTTCTAAGGTGCATATATATGTAAATTGTATTATTTCCAAGAGATTCATATTCAACGCTCATTAACGCAAGATTTAATTCTAAATGTTAAGATTCATTGACCTGAAAAAACAGACACACGCGTAATGGCTCAGGATGCAGATGTTACTTTGTTGAAGAAGGGTAAAGTAGCCGCGACGCAAACAAAAAACTAGAAAGGAGGGGGCAAAAGAAAATAGTCTTTTACATGGATCCGATTCCTGATCTAAACCCGCGAACGTGGTTTTCGTTCATGAAGTTAGAAAGAGATGGAATAAGTAAATTAGGTAATAGGTTTCTAATAAGCAGAAGTGAGATACATCAAACTTCTGCCGTAAAAATGATAAACAAAATCGAGCGTCGCAAAGTATAAATAATCCCTAATAAAAATTACAACAATGTACTCACTTATGAGTAGGCATTCTTCTCTCAAGTAATCCTTAGATAAATAACTTAATACACGACTGAACTTTAATAATACTATAGTACTAATTACGATTTAAAGCCTTAATAAATTATTTTTAGTTCACTTCCGTTTTAACACCGATTCTCTGAGTCCCGAATTAATTTTATACTAATTAATTCTTCCTATTACTTTATTTTCGACTAACAATTTGATTTAATTTTTTTAAATAAATTTAATTTATTAATTGTTAATAATTTATTACTTTGGTACTCCAACGGAGAGCGGTTTTGCTTTCAGATTAAACTTTTATCTTTCACTTTCAATTGAGATAAAACTGCGCTTTGCATGCATAAGTCTTTTTCAGTTTACCCCTACTACTTTACCTAACACGAAGCATGCCGGGATCTGCCGGCTTGAAAATATAAGAGCGAAAATTCTGTGGGAAATGGATCCAGACCTTTTTACCTTTCTCGAACAGTTGATTTCTAGCAGTTTAAATAAATTACGCGTATTTTTCTTAACTATTTTTTGTTTGTTGCCGTGAGAGTTATGGCAGAGTTTCATATGTAAGTAGGCTATTATTTTTATTAGAAATTTTTGATTAAAAAATTGAAACACCTTAAGTTCTTTGATTTTATTGAGTAAATAATTTTATTCATTTGTAACTAATTTTCATTTAATACAAGCTAACAATCAATTAACTTTTATTTAAGTGTTGTTTACTAGTTTTTATATTGATTGTTTTTATATTGAATTAATTGTTAGCTTGTATTAAATGAAAATTAGTTATAAGTTGAGTCTAAAGTTTATCGTTGGAAAATAATTTTTTATGCCAATTTAATAAATCAAAATCGCACTACATTTTGTTGTTATATTGTCAGTCAACCATTATGAATTATGATTAATTAAATGTTCTTGGCCCTTGTTTTATTTATTTTCGTGTCAGAGGAGAATTTTGTTGTGTCCGTATTTACGTAGATGGAATAAATCTTAACCAGACCTTGTTTTATTATTTAAGTTCGTAAATCCACAATAAATGCATGTAAAATATATTATTTTTTTAGGTTAACAGAGCGAATAGTATTTTAGCGAATAGTATTTTATTTTGATTATATTTTATTAATTCATGGGCCTTACTTGCTTTATTAAAATCTAATATTAGTTTTATTAGTTTGGTAATCTTAGTTTTAGTTTCATTGGTTATTAGTGTATGAATTCATTAAAACCTCATAAACTGTGTTTTACTTTGAAGTATGCTCCTAAATTAATCATTAATCTTCGATGTATCATTCAGGGTTAAGTTAAGTATGTTTTAACAAGAAGATACTCATCTCTTTGATTTTGAATATACTCAACTCTTTAATCTTTGATCATACTTTTGATTTATCTCGTTGAAACTAATTCAATTCCAAGTTACTAATTTATACGTGACAATATCTTTCTTTGTATTCACTTAACTCTTAAATTCGTAGAACTGATCGAAAGAATACACTCCTTTTAAGTAACTTTAATTAATTGCAATTATTAGTTACAAAGCTATTTTGGGGAAAATGTTTCATTATTTTTTATATGAATTATATTTTATTTAATCAAAATACTTTCTTTAATTTAACCCCCAATACGTTTAAATCAGTTTCCCCTAATCTCGGTATCTAGTATCCATCTAAGTAAATATCCCCACGTCAACACTCCTTAAAATGGATCGTGAAAATTTGGTGGAGGCGCCGGGTAAATCTTAATTTTAAAGTAAATTGCTTCAAACATTTAAATGATAAATAAAAAAGTATATATCGATTTTTTCCTCAACATTTCCTGGTGACTTGGATATAAAATAAATGCGTCTCAAAATTTAATCGCCTAATGTACATACGCAACAATATACAACGTTTTATAAACTCTGACGAAAAAAACTTGTCTAGATTTTGATTATGTGCGTTACGATTTTATGTGCGAGTTCTTCTCGTAATCCTTTCCAGCTAAAAGGAACGAACGAATCCATTTTTAATGAGATTTAGGTATGATCTTCTGAAATGTAATTATGACGGACATTATACAACAAATGATAAATTATGTAATTAAAAACACCAAAGATAAAAGGAGTTTTTAAGTAACATAATTAATACTGATTTTTAAAGAATTACCATAAAACATTCTTATCTGAACATTTACAATATTCATGTTCATTTACAATGTTCAGATAAGAATGTTTATTTACAAATATTTTATTATCAAATTATATTTAAAGATAAACAATGTTTGTTATTAACTCATTTAATATTCTGATACGATTCAGGATTTTTCTTATCAACTCTAGATTGTACTTCGTCGCAACATTATATATCCCACAAACGCAATATTCAGAACCCATATTTTAGGACTCTCCCTTTGCCCACCTTAATAACACCATCCTACAACCCCCCTATCATACATTATACATAGACGCTCAAAAGTTTAATTATATATCAATCACATTCCTAGCTCCGTCCATTTAAACAATTTCTATATTTTAAGCTCCACCCTGTATATTTTGTACTTTTACTTTCGTATTTAATTTACTTCTGTAGCGCTTTTGTTATTTGGTATATGCAACTCCAATATCCATAGCAGAACAAACGACAGAGCGAAGAGTGGAAGAATACACCCTACCAACAAAGCAGCTATCTAATCACAAGGTGCGCTGCGTATACGCACACAGCTCTTCCTACATTCGCTTCCATTTCGCACTCGCTGAGCCGATACCGTTTATCGTTAGTGAAATTGTTACGCCAGCACTGGCTTGAGTCGCTAGTACATTTGACTAGACGATATAAAATTACTAGTCTCGCACTCATTGAGTCCAGGCTCAGTCTTCATACTACTTCTTGTACTCATTTGAGTCAAGTTCCGCTATGTGTTGGTGACTCAACATTCATTGAATCGTTCCAAACTTCATCTTCACTTCCACACTCTTCTGAGTCGTTGCCACGGGTATCCAACCATTGGAAATCTCACCCCATTGCTTCGCTCTCTTTGAGACACCTATTATCTATCTCCGCCTCATTATTTCTCTCAGCTATTTTCTATCCTTCATTACTACTTAAGTTATTCTCTTCAACTTGGGACCTCCCATCGTGCACTGTTTGGATAGATACAAGGTGATCAATCGTGGAAGAGCGTTTTATCATTCGTATTGGAGTAACGGACCTACAAGACGGAAGATCAAATATATATTAATCAGTTCATCTACATTAAACATTAAACATATTGACGATTAGAAAAGTAAATCAGCGAAATAAAAAACCCGTTACAGACTTATGTCCAAAGTGAGGCCCACACACCAGACCAAGGCAGAAAACTCTAAATACTGCTACAAGTATAACTTTATCAGAAGAACAACTTGATAGAATGATTACGAGTAAGGATGTCAACAAGAAAAGCTTTACCAATTGTACCGCACGTTTTAACAGAACACGAGACGCCATTACGGTACAGGCATTTACGGTACAGACATAACACCATACAAATGTTCAAGGGCAAAGAAGACGTGTCCGACGGCAGGAAGTGATAGAAACGTTTCGGAATTGGGAGAAGGCAATCGCAAATTTGCAGCAAACGTTCGCCCTCCGCAAACCAGACTACAAAGTGTACGTGGACTTTTGGGCTGAAAAGCAAAACGAAAGAACTCTTACAGAGCTATTCGCAGCCAGAAAAAGGCTATATTAGCCGACCTAGATCAACAATATTCAGAACAAACAGAAATTGACCTAATTTTCGGACTGATCAATCTAGAGATTAGGAAAAAATTAAGCCGAACTACAGTCGGAAATATCAATGAACTATTACAAAAGGCAAGGAAAATAGAGGAGAGAATTAAAGAAAGATATCAAGGAACGAGCCACAAACCACACAGAGAAGCAAGCAAAATAGGACAACAATGCTAATTCTGTCAGGCGTATGGTCACGCAATGTCAGCGTGTCGTAAAAGAATGCGGGAAGATCACCGCCTCCAACAACAAGAACAACGCAATACAACGAAAGCAGGAGACACCAAAGCTAACTTCAACAGCTATGCGGCAATCCCGGGTACCTGCGAAGCAAATGTCCGAAATGTAATCCGAGCCTGAGAAACACCAAAAACGAATGTGCATTCTGCGCATGAATAACCAATCTGCAGCTGGTCCATTGGGCATAGCGCACGGCGCGTTCCAGTTAGTCCACTCCATTAGGTTTGTAGAGAAGACTTTCACATGAGCAAATAAATGATTTAAACACGGGGAAAACCAAATTTTATAGAAAATTGACCAAAAAAATATTTACACGAAAGTCTTTTAACATACAAGTTCAAATCACACAAATAGAGATTAAGAATAACCGCTGTAAGATTGATAGTAGCGCGTTGACCGTACCTTATGCGTCTCGACTCGTATAACGTGTGCAAGAGCAGAAAAAAATATCCCCTAATCGATTAAATAGTCGCCATCACTTGTAATTCAAGGCCAAAAGCAGACTTTGACGGTTGTACAGATCTGACGGCTTTGACTGAGAATACAGTGCATAGCCCAAACACAAGAGATACGTTGATATACTATTAGAATAATGATGCGTCACCGCTAAATGGTTATACGCTGGAGTCAAAATCATGCATGTCGTTTCTGTTTTCAGCAATGCACTCTATATTAGGGTAGTTACGTTGAAACTTGTTGGGGTTGGTGAATCGGTGGATTTAAGCAACTATACTTACGTGTGATATGGGTTGCCTATATTCATTCTCTTGACCGCTACAGTAGGAACTTCACAATGATTTATAAAAAAAATTACAGAATTGCTAAAAAAATAAGAAAATTTCAGGAATTATATACTCTTAAAATATAAATTCAAATTCCGAAAGGTTTTTATAAAAATCTAATGAAATAACCTATATTTTGTACCATATTTTCATAAAAACAATTAGAAATTTAAATTATAGAAATAATAATACTGGACTATAAGTCTAATGTATTTCTAAACTAAATAGTGTTGATGGTATCATGCATTCCTCTAAAAAAATATCTAATAAAATTGTGACCATTCAAGTTAGAAATTTGAATAAATATGTGTATTGATTTAAATTTTTAGAACCTCAACTAGCAGATCCTGTGATAACATTTAATAAGAACACTTACGAATATGGAGAAGTTCTTCTTGCCAATTGTACAACGGCACCAGCACGACCACCACCTCACATAACATGGCTCATTAATGATATAAAGGTACAATCTTTTATTGAATTATTTTATATTGTGTTAAACCATTAAATTTAGTTTTATAAATAAACATCTTTAATTTCAAAATGCCAACATATATTCGCTCATATCAAAATTAAGAATCCTAACCCACACTACTCTCGCAGAAGCGGATTAATTTTAGTTGATCCTTTAACATATTTAGTCGCAGCTCAACAAACCGTTTTAACCAGCCATTGCCAGCTTGAGAAATTGATGGCCCACCAAGTTTTTGACTGAATTGCCTTTTCACATAGAATTGGACCAGAGATAGGTTCCTCTTGTGATTGTTTTTGAGTAAACCACTTGTACATAGCGTCATCCAGATTAATGTTCGTTGGAGAGCTTCATGGTTTTATTTGTTGCTTAATTTAGTTACGGATTCGGCTTCCTCCAACCGCTTATTTATGTTGCATTTGTCTCCATAGATAGGACTACGCCTTTGCGTTTAGGTATTTTAAAATTTACGCTAAAAATTGATACACGCGACCGCAACAGAGTGCTAACTGTTACTAACCGTCGGCAGATTGAATTCAATGCACTAAAGTAGTATTCAATGGCACTGTTGCGGCGAAACCGTAGTGGGAGAGAGCTGCATGCTCGAGGACCTGCGGTCGTTCGGTTGACAAAATCGTATTCAAGAGTGCGATTTTGTGCTCGCTCTGCAAGAATAAAATGTGTCACTTAATAGTGATTTATTACTGATATAACGGTGCCAAATGCTCACTCGTAAACTATCAGAACAAGGCCCAAAATGCGTCTAATTAACGCTGGCTTGGATGGATTCTTCTACACTAAAATAGCTGAAAAGAAGCAACTTTTGGTCGTCGGCTCGCCAGCGGTACTTCTCATAGTTTGTACCGCCGGTGCAATTAGGTGCAAGAAAGTATGTGGCAATATTTTTGAATGCCAACCAAGCATTCTTTTCAAGTTCTGTCATTGTTCCGATGAAATTTTATCTTTTACGAGCTGTCTAATTTGTGGACCGTCAAACATACCGGCCTTTATCTTTTCAAACGATAGGATAGGAAATTCCGAAATTGAGATACTTGAAACAGTCTCCTTCAGTTGACAAAGCTGTAAGAAATTGCTTCATTAGACCCAGATTTATATGCAGATGTGGAAATATAATATTCTTTCTGTCGGCAAGCGGTTGATGTAGAATGTTTGGTCACAGATTTCAGGTCGGATCGTGGCGACCAATTCAACTTTACCCAATGTTTCTCACAAGCTCTACTTCCACATACACAAAAAACAGGGTACTTGGTATACTCCCCATGCTGGTGAAGGAGGAAGTAGATCATTTTACAGTCAACACAGATGATTGTTGCGTGTGATATATCAATGACTCTCTTGATGTCTTCATATTCATCACGCAAACAAACTGAATAGGAACTGTTTAAGCACGATACGCTGTAGCAGAGGAAAACATTAGGGAATGTTTCAGTTCATATGTAAACAAAAACTAAACACTGCTAACCTTGTATACAAACAAGAATTCGGACTCCAGTTCGGAGTGTGCTTCACCATTACATAGCGACACAGAACATCTCACTATAATATCTCGCGTAAATGTCTAAACAACTTTGAACCTATCGCTGGTCCCTTACACATCATTGACGCCGCGCCAGTTTGAAACGCTCGATCCAGCGGAGCGTGGTCACATTCACATAAGGTGTACAGAAAAAACTTGACGTGAAGAAAACTAATTACAGTTTCGAAATTAGCATTTAACACTAAAACAGGTCAAAAAGCGAACTCAGATTGTGTTATTCGAAAAGCAGTTCAGAAATATTTGGAATTGGGTGTATCACTACAATTGTCTCTCATTGAGATTCCTATAATCGATTAATATCCTGAATTTAGGATGTATCCTGACGCGACGAGTTTTTCTATTTGGGGAGGACCAACGCAGAATTGGAATGACGTACAATGCCTTTTTGCAACATATTACTAATTTGTTGTTGTACCTTTTGTTTATGCACGTAAGGATAACGGTAAGTTTTTGTGTGAATCGGTGTCTCATCAGTTAATTTAATGTTATCCTTTAAAATAAATAATATCTGAATAACATATTATTTTTTTCAATTTGGATTTTTGTTTTAAAAACTTTGATTTCAAAATTTCTCTTTTGAAAATATTTGTCACACCAGTTAGCTATGATCAGTGCCTTTCCACGATGATTTATATATCTTGAGGGCAGTGGCGGCGCAAGATCGTAAATTTATGTGGGCAAGATTCATTTTGCGAGGCCCTCTGCTCGCGAATGAAGACAGATTTTTAAAATAGAAAACAC
>WYDF02039193.1:0-12513 GCA_009867245.2 Adranes taylori | reverse complement strand
ATATGCATGTTAATTGATTGGTTTATTGCATATATTACATTTGTTTGATGAATTGGATTAAACTTGATGAGCTTATATATTATATTAGCGGATCACTTATTGAATTGATGATTTACTAGAGAATTGCTTATTGCAATTGTTGATTAATTGAATTATTGATAATCCGGTATCAGGTGGGAGTCACTTCCACCCGCAAACTCGAAATTAGCCATCCTTCACTTCATCTAGCCATTTCGTACATGATTGAGCTTGTTGTGTTCTTCATTCATTCCGTTCCTTTTTTCTCAAGATAATAGCGTATATTTTGTTTTTCAAAATTAATGTTTCGGTCCGGTATTCCTGAGTGTTCCTCAAGCTCTATATACGCTGTGGCCATGACTCTTGCCGTTCTATCTAGAATTACTGTATCATCAGCGGAATATTTGATAATGTAGCGTTCTCCATTGAAGAGGCTTTCTATTTCGTATGTAGCGCTCCAGTGTATTTTCGGACGACTTGTTTCAAAGTAAGTTCACTACGTTAGCATGATAAGAAATCATCTTTGTTAAAACCCGTTTAAAACCCGAAATTTTTTTGAATCTTAGTTTGGGATTTCAATTTTGCTATTTGAGAGGATGCAATGTGGTCTCTACCAATCGCGTGAGATTCTGTAGTATTCCAATTTCATTTAGAGTTTTGTACATGTTCCATCTATGTACTCAGTTGTATGCCATAATAGGTAAATTTTATTCATAGAACTCTTCAAGTATTCATCCTAATATAAATTTGTGGTCAGTTAGTGGATCAGTTGTTTCGAAATTCACATTGATAAGTCACTTTGATATGAATTATAATCATCTTGTTTCAAGCTGGTTGAATTTAGAAACTATGGACAGAATATTGGCCAATTTTTATGGCCTCTAGGTTTTGGAAATGTATGGAAGTACAACTAATTAATGATATACCGACTCGCCTCGGCTTCGCATGGGTACAATGTACTAATAAGGCGACATAAGTGTCCGAGCGATTTAGACATATATAGCATCCGATCCATTTTTAGCGCTTTGATATTGACAGTTTATTGTTCCCATATTTTTCTATTTCATTGTCAGCGCCTTCTACTGCAGTAGGGGATGCCTGCTGCGTTGTCCGCGCCTCCAGCGCGGCAAGGGGATGACTCACTATTTGAAAATTGCATTAAACATTAATATTTTCTACAACTATAATAGCTATTCTTTTTTAACATAACGAACTTCTATTTTTCCCTACCTGATCCCCATAAATAACATATGCATATATTATACATGATATCACGCTAAGAAGCACGTAAGTAATTTTTTACTGGAGAACTGCGAAGCGAACATAAGTGTCATCGCTACAAATCATTCATTGCTACTGTAGACCACAGAGAGGCATGCATTTGTGCGTTCAGGCGAGTGTTGTCTGGCGCGTAACGGTTTAAGCAGCGTTAGCAACGTAAGCTCACGGAAATATGTCGACTTGATATGTATGTCGAATTTTCTCTACTTTTTGTAAATAAAATATGCAGGTATTATACACAAAAACCCTCAGAAAAAAATTCTCTAAATGAATGTGACAACCATATCAAAATCCGTTGCGTAGTTTAGATGAACAACGAGTTCAAACAGACAGACGCGGCTAGCGACTTCATTATATTATACATATATAGCAATTATATTCTATATATATAGAGAGAGATTAATAAATCGATCGGAATGCGTAATTTTTTATTTAAGTGTACCTCTGTTAATGAGTAAAAGTTTTAGTTCTTGGGCCATTGTTATACGTATGAAAAACTAAATTCTTTTTTAGAATAAAGTTGAAAATTTCAAATTGAAATTGAAACGTCAAAGTTATAAATCATAGAGACAATTTAAAACCAAACACCAACTCACCAATTTGTACAGAAGTATGGAGCGAGACAAGAAGATGTTGAGTTTGCATCGTTTCTGATATGAATTTCTCCGAAGAAAATTGTTCAATAGATTGTTGTAATAATGAGACAGCAAGTGACAAACAGTTATGTTTGAAGTATCTAACAGTATTGAACCGTCTGGTTTACTTTACGGATTCAGTACGATCGTTGATTTCCTTCGATGTTTTAATCGCAACTAACTTCTAATCCGGCTCGAAGGACCAGAAAGTAATGATGGATTTATTCAAAAACTTTCAGAAACAAAAGATTTATTAAATTTAAATATTGATGGAATTATTACGAAACGATAATAAAATTCTGTTTTGCTTCGAACTAACTTTGTTTCTTTGATGACTTGATAAAATTATAATATGAGTAAACAATATCTCAAATAATTTTTAATAAATAAATTTACCTTGGGTTTGGTTTATGGACATATATGTATTTATTAAAATCGATTACATGTGTCGGCGTTCTGAACTCACGATTTTGAGGTCATCATCAGGACTAAACCATTATATAATAAACTATACAACAATTATATTATAAAGTATCTACCATCTAATGTTCCAACATAATATATAAATTCAAGCGTTATGATTATCACTGATTACAAAATTGTATGATTTACCTGCTGGCCTTATAATAATGACCTGCTGGCCTAATATGGATTAGTAGGGTGTAAGAACCATCAGGTACAAAATTTTGTAATCGATCATAACATATCATCACACTTGACTTTATATATTATATATCAACTTTTGGTTGAATATAATTGTTGTTTTCAGACCTGATGATGATTTCAAATGCGTGAGACGTTGACAGATGTAGTCGGTTTGCCTCAATACATAGATGTACAAAATTTGAACGAGTTTAAATTATATTTAGCTATAACGTTGGACGAGAATAAAAGTAAAGAGTTGTGCAGAATGTTCAGTTCTTAAATAAAATCGTCATAGTTTATTGGCTTTATTAAATCGTAGATATAATAAAAATGAAATGTATAAAACGAGAGCTATCGATTAATAATTCACTTTAAGCTTAAATAAAATTATTCGTTCTTCCACAATCTTTGGTGAGTTTTACAGAATCGAAGATTTTCCGCTAAGGTAATTGATTGTAAGAGGCGGTAACTTGAAGAACGGAGAATAAATGGAAGCCATATCAATTCTTCTTTATGCCATCGTCAAATTCGATTTATACGTGAAATATTTTATTTTTAAAAAATGCGTTTTCAATAAGAAGTTCTCGCAACTACGTTCTTTTCTTCCAAATTTTACAATTTTATCTAATAACAGAGACGTTTCGTTCAAAAGCGTTATGCATTTTGTGTCTCATAATACACTTTCTGAGGTGTAAAGTTTGATTTGCAAAATATACAAGGGCGTTTGAAGGATGAGTGACTTACAAAAGTTGGCGCCACTATATGTTTCTATTTTCAGACATCTCTTAGATGCCTACTTTAAAAATTTCCTGCAAATCTGTCAGTTAGTTAACATTTCACAATCGTTTAAAGTAACCAATTTGTTAATTTTGGATTAAAAACGGATAAAAGGAAACTTCGTGTGTTAATAAAACATTATTTTTTTCGTGGACAGACTATTAAAGAAACTGAAGAAAAGCTACATAATGAATTTTCTTCTTTGCATGGAATGCCTTGAACGTGGTTCGCTACTTTCAGGAGTGGTCATATGTCCACGGATGATGTTGAACGTTCTGGGCCTTCAAGAACTGTTACCACTCAAGAAAAGATTTACAAAATCCATGCCACTGTAAGTAATCACCGTGCTCATATTCAAAACATTGGATGTCTCTCGATAAACGAGCTCCGAAAAACGCAAAATCCGTTCTTTCAGCGGATAATTTTATGGCGACGATCTTTTGGGATTTCCAAGATGTAACAGTTATTGACCATTTAGACACTGGAAGCACTATAACTGATCAATATTATACAAATTTATTGACCGTGTTCCAAGATAGCAAGATAGCAATCGCTAAATTCATAGAATTAGGTTAGGGATGTCTGCCCCATTTTTCGTATTCGTCTTTAAGAAGTTGCTTGTTCATAACAGATTCTTTACTAATTAAGAAGTCTTAATCGCAATGGATGCATATTTGCAGTTTCAAAAAGATAAATGTTTTGGATGGTTTAACACTGACACGGCAATTTTCAGGATACTGTTTGTAGAAGCCAGTATTGATATTTTGTTCTCTTCTCAGAAGCCATCTAGCCAAATTTACCCTAATATACTACGAATTTAATCGTAGCTGCACAAAGATGGCAAGAAAACAAACTACGAGATAACTCGTAATTGGCGTCCTTGGCAAGAACGCAAACTACAAGTTATCTCGTAGTTGGCAGTCAACGTGTTCAACGTGAATTGAAATGTCGCTGGATTAAATCTGTGGAGTAGCTAGAGAATTATTTAAAAAAATAAAATCTATTTTTTACCCCAAAACAAGTATTTCATTGAAGAGTCGGGAAGTGACTCTTCAATGAAAAAAAAGAGAAAAAAGATTGGGGTAAAAAAGAGATTTTATTTTTCTAAATAATTCTCTAGCGTATTAACGTATTAATGGATGAAAATGCGAATGAATATGTGCAGAGTGTAAGGGGTAAGGGTTGGAGATAGGTTGGAGTCGGATCACTTTATGCTAGAGTCGGAATGAATAATTGGGGGTAAGGCTTATATTAACGATAGGGTAAAGGAAATAGAAAAAGCTATTGGGAATATATATGAGGGGGGAAAGGGAAAGCAAGAATGTATGTGAAAAACTAAAAACAAGTAATTGGGAAGGTAAAAATGGCATGGAGGAAATAGTGCATTAGGTTACGAGTAAACTGGATAGAAAAAAGTTAAAGAGTGCAAAAAACAGAAAGGGCAATATTGGGGACATGGTGAAAAGTTAGTGAGAAAAAAGATAGATGTGAGAAAAAATTTGAAAGAGGAGAGGACAAATGAATTGGGAGGAATATATAGAAGGAGAAACGCAGTGGAAAACGGAGGCGATGTTAACTGGCGTATTCCGTAACGTTTTTTCTATCTGTCAAACCACCCAACATTTGCCGAATTCTGAGTCACCTTCATCAAATTCATTTCAAAAGTGCAACGCTTTTTCTTACAGGATAGGCCCCGAAATAGGCACACATTTATTTCAGACTACAGGGGCTGACTGCCTGTAGCCCCGCTCCATGAGTACCGCTCCAGGAGTACCGCTCCATGCAGCCAAACGGCTGATTGTAATTTATCTGATCGTTTAGTCACACCAGAGCAATATACCTGTGGATTGTACCAGTTTCAGTATTTCCTGGTGAGAGCACTTTTGTTCGAATTAAGATATAACTTTCATTGCTACAAATAGATCTCTCCTTCTGGATGCCAAAGCTAACGGTCACGTAAGCTATGCTGAGCTGCCTCACACACCCTACACTCTACTTCGGCATTGTGAAGGCAAATTTTCTTCATTTGTACCCTTAGAGGTGAGTGTCCTGTTACCAGTTCAGTTTGATTTTATTCCTGCCAAGTTTTAGCAAATCTAAGGTTTTTTTACATGGTTTTTTTTATAAAGCGCCTACTTTGTTGATTTCCTACTGATTTTACCCAGTACCCTATGTGCTTTCTATTGGTCCAGTTTCTTATGGCTTTTCTGATGTAACTAACTGGTGTTCCTGGAGCCGGCCCCGGACCAACAAATATTGTGCTGGATGCCTTTGCTAATGAATCATTGCCTACGATGTCCCTATGCCCCGGTCTCCGTACCGGTGTAACTGCGTTCATCATAGCCAGTCTGTAAAATGCATTTAGGCGTTCGTTCGTCAGTCCAGACAGGTTCCTGCTGTTGTTTAACGCCCAAAGTACCCTCTCACTATCACTTACTATAATAATCCGTTTTTTGTTATATATCTTTAGTATATTTTCCTGGACGCAATAGAGAATAAGATATATCTTGGGCCTGAAAGATTATGGAAAATCTGCCACAAGATAGGACATTCTGTCGTTTGGTCATTTTCCACTTAATTGTTCATATTCACAATTTGGCATTCTTTTTCTATCCTTTATGCACTTTTAGTGGCTTTTAAAGAACACAATTCTTCTCTTTCAAATAGTTTCTTTTCCAATCGCCTACTGTTACCCGTCCGACGCTATAGTCAGCAGCAACCTTTTACATTGTTTCTCCTTTGAAAATTCAACAACCTTTTTTTCTTTTCGTTGCCATAATAACGTAATTATCAGTACAGTATATAACACGACTCAACACATGGCAGTAACCACAACTGTACTTAATAAAAGCAATAAGAACTCCAGAAAACAGAATGACGCAGTTAGTAGACCGATCCCCACTACACTGATCTATGACAGAGCGAAGTGAGGTAATTTGAGGAATGATACTTGAGACAAAGGCTAGAGGAACGCACACGTATGAATTGTAAGGTGTACAGTCTGCCGCGCAACGTCTGTGATAGCGATACACTCAATGACGACAAAAACTAGACGCTTGCTAACAAGCGGCGCATTTTTTCGTTGTTTCGTTGCCTGATTGCTTTTAATACGGGAGACGTCGGATAAGACTGAATGTTGGACAAAAGAACAATTTCTACCAAATTGGAAACTCTGCGTATGCTGTTATTGTGTTATAGGACAATTTAAAAGAATTTCGAAGAAAAATAAGTACAATATTGTAACTTAAGCGTATTCCAGCTTAAATCCACACCGGAAATGATCTGTCAGTTGGTATGTTGGTTTTACAAGTTACAGCTGTCAAAAGGAAAAATTATTTATGCTACATCCTTTGAAATGACGGCATGATATTTCATTGATGTTTTAGAACGAGTTAAGTTGAGGCCTGAGTGGCTGAGTAGAATCGACAATCTGTAACTATTTTTGTAATCCTTTTGTTCTAAAGATTTGTTATGGCAACATCTATACTGATATTATTAGGCTTTATTGTATTTGTAGTACAAAATAATAAGCTAAATTTTGGATTATTCCAAAATTTTTTGGTGGAACTTTATTTTGTATATACCTGTGTTTTCAAAGGTTGTGTAAAAATTAATTTTAAACACAACCAAATTAGAAATATAATTATAACAGGTCTTGACAATTGAAAATATTTGTAACATAATCAATAAAAAAAAGATTGAACACGCTACTGACTTGAAAGATTATGTAGTTTCACCTTGACTATCTGTTCTTGACACCTTAAACGCTTGATAGAAAACTTTCCAATGTTTTTGCCCATTTTTTTCTTCATTTTATATCTATCTCCGTCTAAGTGCAAGAGATGTTCCATCCATTTAAGATTTGCTTTTTGCATAGCTATTTTTGACATTGCATTTGTCAAGAAGCAAATATTTATTTTTTTAGATATTTTATAAATTTCTCACTAATAGATATATAATTTTGTTATTTTCTAAACAATATTCTCTAACTAACGTTATGCATTATGATAGAAAAGGAATACTTAATTTTTTTACTTTTTGCGAATTCTTAGTTTTGAATTGACAAAAGCGATTTGAAAAGACATACTCAAAGACAATTTCAAAGCGAATGAATAGCTTTGCTATAAAATTTAGTATGTCTACTGCAAGAATCGAGGAATAGAATTTATATCAAATTAAATAGGATGTTGCTGTTTTTTTGTTCTCTTTACTCTCATTTCGAAATGCTTTAAGAGAGTTAAGTAGCCATGCTAACCGCACTGCTGTAAAATTAATTAACCGCGCGACGGTGCATAAATATCAAGCATTAATTAATTAATTTCGTTAGTTCCGCCGTTATTTCCGACACTAGGTTTTCTCTTGTTTTTTTCTCGTTATCGTTTTCCTAATCCTATCGTCTCTAAAACATTTAGTTTTCAGGAAGTTATTGTTTCAGATTAGTTAGATAATATACATTTTATGGATTCTTTATATCTTTTCTTATACATTATACTATTGCATTAATTCAATTCATACCCGGCGCCTCCACCAACTTTTCACGTCCCACACTTTGGGAAGCCAACGGATCGAAGGTTTGCTATTTAGCTTTACGAGAGGTATAAAACTTAAAATTAGAGAGCAACATGTAATTGGATTACACATGGATAAACTTATAAAGTTAAATTCTTGCGAACCGCTTACGCATTAAATAATTGAAAAATCTTACATGCGGCTATTAAGTTGTGTAGACGTGTTTGGAGCACTGCCTCTACTACTAAAATAATTACAGAACTCTAATTTTCTTCTTGAGTACTAAACTTTGAATAGTTTCTAAAGCCTCCCTAATATCCATTTATAACATAGCCAAGAATACGCCAAGAAAAGATCCAAAAAGAGATTGATAGCGATACGTAGGGATTAGGATATAAAATTGCCCGCAATAAACTGCAGAGTAATACACATATTCACACGTATTTTTAGGGTGGAAGGTTGTCCTTTCTGACGTGACATGGGTGAGATGGGACTTTTATATGGGTGAGCATAGCAATCCCCTGCTCACAATCATAGGTAACCGAACTCTTTTATAAGATCTACTTCAAGGAAAGTTATTAATTGACTAATTGATGGTGAAAGAACTAATCTAAATCCCCCAGTTAGCTCACTTAATTTAGAATAAAACACTATGCAGGACCATTGCTAACTTGGAAGTACCATTGCTAACACTATGCAGGACCATTGCTAACATTTGGATTTAATTTTGCTTTCGTGGCTGAGTAATTACTGGTATCGTTAATTCTTAGCGATCGTCATAGGCCTTAGTAATGCAGGTAGCAGAAATCAAACACTTATTAAACTTAATTAAATTATATTGGTCGTTAAAAATGTATACGTGCAATCCAGTGATATGATCGTTCATTCCCATTCATAAAATACAGTAATCAACGCTTCGCAATGAATAAAATAAATCATCACTTGAATAAAACTGACTTCATGATTTGTTCAATTACATCAAGGAAATACTAATCTATGTACTTACGGTTTTGTCGTTCTACACAAACTATTTATTTATTGTTTCAGATTAACTCACCGTTATCTTATTTATTTATTTGCATTTCTTTCGGCTTCATTTTATTTATCTGTAATTTATCTGAATTATCTGAATTATTCCCAAAATATGAATGCTGTACCGCGCTATATTAGACAAATGCATAACAAAATACTTAATAAGTTTATGATCACACTTTAATTAAACATGGCTTTACTTTTTACTTAATTATTATTCTACTATTATTTGATTCCTGATCATTATTTCGCTACTTAGTTCGGCATTACGACGTTCGGCGGACGCCCGAATCTATTTTAGACACTTGTTTTCAGATTCAAAGACATAATACGTTTTTGATCCTTTACATATAATGATTCTTTATTTATTTATAATTAAAGACCTTAACTTGGATTTTAGATTCAATAAAAATGTAAAAAAACTCCGGTGTTTGTTTGTGTGTGAGATGGGCATGCTACAGCTCTTAAGCGCTATGCACCCCCACTTGAAAGAATTTTAGCATAGCGTTCAATGTTTCTTTTTTTATGAAATCTACTTTGCTTGTCAAGTCTTTTTTATTAAAGCATGGAATACAAGAATCAATAATAAGAAACTAAAGATATTATTCCCAGAAGTTATGAAAACAATCCATTGTGCATTCCAATTGTACTATGTGTCCTGGTACGATTTTGGTCGCCAGCGCGTTTCTCTTGATAAATTGCTTTAAGACTTGAGACGAATGGAGTCATTTATATACACTCTCTTTCTGCATAAGATATCCTATTAGACGCCGTGCGGTGCTAGATGACGCCGAGTGACAGAGTTGAGTCGATGGCCAGCTAGCATGGCTTTATCGGTCTGGCTCAGGATGATTGCAGATAATATCGTGTCAGAAGTTATTTTTCAATGCTATTAAATTGACGTCGCGCATTTATTTTCAACTTGCGTGCATTTTCATTTAATTCAAACTTGTTTCGTTTTCCTGTTTACGAAATATTAATTGCATTTAATTTTAATGCTTTTAAGATGTAGAGTTTATTCATATAGAGTTAAAAGGTTTTAGAAAAGTAATTGAAAACTTGTATATTGTTGCTAATTATAAGCTGGTTACAATCATAAGAGTGTGTATGACTATTGCACTGACATGTTATGAACTATATAGAGTTTGATGTCAAGAAAGAATTACGCAGGATATAATAAATTACATAAGAAAAAATTACATGGAGCAAATTCCACAAGGATTACACGGAGCTTTTGCACAACACAAGTTATAGTTTGAAGTTGTATGGATCTGGAGAGAGTGTCTCCAATTTTGATTTCGGTGGTACGGTCGGATAGATATACCTAGACCATCCTCAGTGTATTGGATGAAGGATATGAAGCTCATGGAGTTTCCGAACTAGCCCGGCATGCCAGACAGAGTCAAAATCATGGGAGATATCTAGAAACACTGCCAAAGCGCAATGGCCATTGTTACGTGCTCATGTAATATCCGTTTGAAATTTTAAAAAAGAGTCCGTAGTAGAGCGTGATGCTCTAAAACCACACTGGTTCTCTTGGAGAACTTTGTTCATCTCTAGATGATTTCGTAGGCGAGATGTGAAGATTCTTTCAAAAGTATTTCCTAAGACGTTAAGAAGTGTGTTTGGTCGATATGATGAAACATGTCTAGGGCTTTTGCGAGGCTTAGGAATCATGACCATTTGGCCAGTTTTCCAATCTATTGGGAAGTGCTCCAATAAAAGACTTTAGTGAATATTTCGGCTAGGAGCGATATAAAGTTTATTCAAGTGTCCTATCTTTTATATTTCAGAAATATATCAAAAAGTTTGTAAAATTTTAAATGTGGCAACATCATGCTCTGTACCACTTGCAGAGATGGTACTACTTTCATTCAATGCATAATAAAATACACTATATGCGATCGAAATTTCAATCTTCAAGTTTTAAAACTGAATCTCTCAATAAAAAAATCATTTTGAAACCCTCTCAAAATTATAATGTGCACCAGTCACTGATAACAACATTTATTGCATTGCAAAAGGCGATTATATATCTCATAAAACGTAAAATAATATTTCCTGGAACTTTGCATATATGAGCTACAACGTTTGTCTTACATGTATATATGATTGTTAAATGTTGGATGCCGTGGCGACAATTTGCGAAATTTTAAGTTATTAAGGGTCATATCTTTGAAATAATAAGAGATTGACCCATGATGTGTGGTATCATTTTAAATACAATTACAGGGGCTACCACGTGTAAAAAAATATACAGGATGCTATAAAAATGTTTTTGAAACATATTTTTATTGCTCAGTCAGTCAAGTATATTTAGTTGCTCACACTGGCAGAATCGGGGTCCCTGTAACTTTTTTAAACCATCTTGATCGCGTAAGTGTTAAAGGACCTTTCGACATAAAAAAATTTAAAATCCTTCTTCAAGTTTCTGAGAAATCTACTGCAAAATTTGAAAAACAAAATATAACCTGTATATACATATAATTGTGATTTTAGAAAAAGATGTTTCAAATAAAAGCGAAGGGACTTTATATCGCCTATAGAATAAAGTTTATTCGGATGCCCTACCTTTTATCGTTCCTGAGATATTTCAAAAAATTTGTAAAATTTCAAACGTGGCAACTCGGCTGCCTATGAAATTTAGCAACATGGGACTTTCTTTATTCGACAAATAATACAACTTGCTATATGTGTCCAAATTTTCAGCCTCCTAGTAGGAATACGAAATTTCGGACCAAAAAACTGGCTCCTGTCCACTAAATTTCATCCAGTTTGGTCTCATAGGGAAGGAGAAATTCTTGAATAGACATCCGTACATTCATACGACCATTCTTTTAATTGTTTGAGCAAGAACGATTTTTTTTTTAGAAAAATTTTTATATGAAAAATTGGTCCTTGCTAGGTGGCGCAAACAATTCATTGAGGTGCTCAATACAGGAAGAGAGGAAGAGGTTGAACAAAAACCTGAAGAATGAGAAGAAGGAAAAGAAGAAGGCGAAATTGTGCAAAATAGAGAAGCAGTAGAACATGTAACTAACCCTGACCCACCCTCAAATGAGGAGATCAAGACAGCAAATAAGCAGCTGAAAATGAAGAGAGAATGCTGAGAGGAACTTGCACAGCAAATTGCCCGAGAAAAGAGAGAACACTAACTGTCACAACTAGAAACAAATCACCCTACTTTCAGTTCCATGTAAAGTGATGACGCGGGTTATACTTAACAGAATCAAAGCACAAGTGGAATCGCAAATAAGGAAAAACCAAGCAGGATTTAGAAGTCATCGTTCTTGTATGGACCAAATTAATACATTTCGTACTATTATCGATTATTATCACTAGCCTTCATCTTCTGCTTGTAGATCTACTCCCTTAGAAGGGGCAGTATGTGGAAAATCGTGCAGAAATACGTGATACCGAAGAAGATAACAAAAGTAATGAAAGAAACATCTTCTTCTTCTTCGTCCAACGTCGTGGCCGACGTGTGGTGACTCTATGGAGGATGTTTCTGTGGTGCAGGGCGGTTTTCCAGCCCTTGTATAATTCTTTGGACCGTTTTTTTCCATGTCCGTCGATCAATTGCCTGACGTGTAGCTCCGTTGATACTCGTTTCTGT